>CM035794.1:18522444-18582444 GCA_020466265.1 Siphamia tubifer | reverse complement strand
ACGACAAAAATTGCGCGTAATGCCTTGGCACTTAACCCTTCACATTCCCAAATTACGCATGACGCGCCTCATGAATGAAGAACTGACCGAAAAAGAGGAGGAAGGAGGAGGGGTATGGAGGGAGGGGGGCACGTGCTGTGAAAGGCTCTTGCGCACCCACCCCACGCACACCCTAATGTCCTCACTCACTCCCCTCTCTCTCTCTCTCTCTCTCTCTCTCTCTCTCTCTCTCTCTCTTTCCTCCTTCCATTGAATCCTTAAGGCTTAATACTCATCCACTCGCTGTGTGCGTCAAAGAGCGGTCTCTACTGCTCGGGACAAAACCACGGCACGCAGCTGCTTTCATTTCCACAGCACGAGAAGAGAAGAGAAGAGAAGAGAAGAGGCAGACAGCAGCGGAGCTCACGTTTGTTTGCTGCGAGGATTTTCCTTATTATTTTTTATTCTTATATATATATATATATATATATATATATTTTTTTTTTTTTTTTGTCATTCCTCAGATGGACTTGACAGAGGAACAGATGATATAGTCCAGTTTGTTCTGGTTCAAAAGTACTGTTTAAAGAAAACTAACTTACACGCCTTAATGTGTTTTATGTGGCTGCGCTCAACAGTGAGGTAGTTTTATTTTTATTTTTTTCATTTTTATTCTGGTACTTTTATTTTTTATTTTTTTTTTTTTTTTGGTGCCAGGGTAAGGTTTATCCCATACATGCTTTCATGCTGTTGGGATCCTTTCCTGAGCCCTGCAGGATCAGCCTGTCATAGGGCATGAAGAAGAAGATGATGATGATGATGATGATGATAATGATGATGATTCCTCCGGTTCTTCTCAAGTGCATGAGGAATATTTGTTCGGAGATGCTGCTGCTGCTGCTGTTGCTGTTGGTGTCACTACTGTGTGTTTTACCTCAGACTGGAGCAGCTCCTTCTCAGTCAACAGAGCAGCTGGACATGGGGGTGGTAAGTTTTTCTACCCTCATACATGTGGGAATAAGTTGTTGTTTTTCTACCCCCTTTCCTAATAGTATAATTTGACTTATTACTTTTACACATGGGCAGTAGGGTGTGAAGTTTTACTGTGTGATACCACAAGTGGATGTGTACTGATGTGTTTTGTGTCTTATCCCACTGTTTGGAAATTGGCTGCTTCTTCCACCTATTTATGCATAACACTGGCAGATGCTGACTGCTCCATATACTTGCTCTGAATTTTAACACATCACAGCAGCCCAGTAGAGTGCAGCCACAACGTGATGGAAAATAAAATAAGAGCCTTTTACTCTCCAGAGCCCAAATCAGGATTACTGTAATGGCTTGCGATAAATAAATGTAAATGTATTTGCCTTGGCGGACTATCGACCTCTTGCACAGTCTGCTGACATAGTACATATCCTGAACTGATGAATGGTTAAGGGGACAACAGGGGCTCACTGCCAACAGCAGGAACAGACTTCACCATTAGATCTTATTGGATGGTTCCCTTTTCCTGGTCATGCCTCTAAAAAGCAAGAGTTTTCCTCCTTATATGTTATTATAAATGACAAGTTGGAGTCATTTTGTTCATGCTTTAAGTGGGTTCTTTAATGCAAGGATGTAACAAGGTTTGACCAAACTGGACTGGTTGATCATTAACTCTTTATAGATCACTCATTGTAATTCAAAATGTTAACCTTAGTGTTGTATTGGATGTAACTTAATTACTTTTGTGAATGTTTTATTGTTATGTCAATGAAATGACCACATGTGGCAAAAACAAAAATAAAACAATACAAGAAGTATAAAAAAAATACAAGAAAAACACATTAAATTAAATTGTGCCAGGAAGATATGTTTTAGAATATCCCAATAACATAAGTGGTGATTATCCATCCACCTTTTGTGTTTATACAGCATTACTTACATGAATTCCATGACTTTATACATGGTAAAACAAACATTAAAAATAGATAATGTATCTTTTTATTGAAAAACAAAAAGTCAGCTGTGGTTGTAATTCTGTAAAAGACACATCAAACCATAAACATATTTATATAGCAACATGTAGATTTAACATTTTAAACATTTAAAGGGATTATCAGTAGTAAAAGTTTTTTTTTTTTGACAATTGGGAGTACATATACACATGTATACATACATACACCATTTGGATGTAAATTGACAAATTTTGATTTAGCGGTTTTGAGCCAAACTGTATTAGTATGGAAATGTTTAGGGCATGTCTTTTCGCTGACACAAAACGCTATTTTTAGACCTTTACTAAAGGTCTAAACACAATTACACTTACATGTAGAAAGTAGAGGGTCCCTAAAGGCAAACTAAAGTGTCCTGAGGTCTTAAAAAAACAATATAATATATATATATATATATATATATATATATATATATATATATATACACACATTTTATTAGTATAGCGCTTTTCTGGACACTCAAAGATGCTTTACATTAGTGAAAATAAATCATAAATGTAGTACATTAAAAGACACTCAAAGACATTTTAAAATACATAAAATTACATAAAAATAAATACATGAAATAAAAATGATTGCAGGACCTGCAATGTGAATATTGTGAACACGTACATTGCGATGTTGATACTCAAACAATATGTTATGTAGCTCAAATTATATATTTTTTCATAATATTTTTTTTACAGTGTGGTACCTAAATGAAGCAGGTCCACTTCCTGTTCATGTAGAGGTGGACCTTACAGACCCTGTAGACCATCTTAGACCTCAGACTGTCTTCACTGTAACTGTTAGTGTTTTATAATATATGTGGAAATGATCAAAAATGAGTCACTTCACTGATGAAGGGTTAAAAAATATTTGAATTCTAATGACATGAGAGGAAGTGGTGCTGAGAGGTGAGGAATTAAAGGATAAACAGGAGCAGACAGTGAATGGTTTGAAGGAGATTATCTGAATTATATGTCCTTCGCTGTTACCTGATCTCATCCCACCTGGAACATTTTGGATCAGTGTGTGTTCGCAGGTGGCCTGAGTAAAACATTAAAAGGTTTTCCTTTTAGTTTTTAACAAACCTGTGTCATTGGCTACATTTACATGATGTTTAATAATATTAAAGAAGAATGAACTGTTTCCATATCTGAAGATTTATTCAATTCATAATTAAGAGTGGAATAAACCAGTGACTTTATTCTGAATTATATTTTAATTGGGAAGAGTCATTTTCATTTGGAATTAAATGTTTAAGTGGTCATCTTAAACAGTAAGAATTAACCTTTATTCTGAATTAAACAGGAATAAAAATTCATGTAAACAAGCCCATTATGTTTACATGATGTTTTTAATTCAGAATTATTTATTCTGAATAAAATAACTCGGAATCAAAGCATTTTTTTTTCATTTTCACATGAAAATGCTAATTGTCGTTGCTCATTTTTACATGGGAAATGTACTGTGTATTCCGCTCTAGTTAATTGGACTTTCAGAGCTGGGGTTCTGATTGGACCGCTTAACATTTGGATGTCTACTGGAAGATAACAATTATGTCCACTTCCTGTTGACGAGCAACATGGAAGGACAGATACTACATGTGATTTTGGCATTTATTTTTATAACAATCTTGAAGAATCAACATATTAATGTGGACAGTGCGTAATATGTGTTATTTGTACAAGACCAGGAGCATGTGCTCAAGAGGAATTAACAGACCCCACCCACTTCTCGACCCGTATTTTTAAAAAGTAGTCAATGGTCTTTATGAACATCACATGACCTTAGTCACACACCTGCATTTATTTCTGATCAATCTGAGGTCATTGCTTGTACGTTAATAGGTTATATTTTTATCCTGCTTCATCATTCAAAAGTTATCAACAGCATCTAAACCTGTAACACCCATTTGAACCTGGTTTCCATGGAGAAGAAAACACACTCATCATCTTTAAAAACCTCAGTGAATGTGTCCTAAACCTAAACCTTACTTTATTTGTCTGTATGTTTCAGGAGCTTCCACTCTCCTTACTTGACTTTCTCTCTTGCTCCCTCTATACTGTAGGATACCATGTTGTATGTTGTTGACCATGTTGTATGTCAACCTCACGGAAATTCAGTTAATAAAACTTACTTACCAGGTTATTTTAATATTTATCTCAAACGACAAACGACCCGACCGACCCCGACCTGAATATCATTAAAATATTTTTATTTATATATATATATATGTATATCCCTTGTGTCCAACAAATGTGCATTTTCATATGTACTGTATGGTGCCATTGCTTACTACTGAAAACAGTAAAATAACTGAACTTTAGAATGTGGGTCCGATCGTAGGACACAGCCTGTGCATCTTGTACAGAGGACCACACAAGGGTTAAATTTGTATAGTTTGAAATAAACTGCAACACAATTGATAACTATACACACGAAATTTGTGAATTAGAATCTCTTTATTGTTATTGTAAAAGCACAATAAAATTGAGCTAGAGCTCTCCAGTTTGGTGCAAGACATTATTATTAACAGCAGGATGCACACTTATTTACTACTGCTGTCAGAATTAATGCATTAACGTAGATTAACCCATCATCATCATCATCATCATCATCATTAGTCCATCAGCAAGACGGCCATGGCTTATTTGGTAGAGTGGGTCATCCAGTAACTGAAGGGCTGGTGGTTTGAATCCTGCTCCAGTGTCACCCACACTGGTGTATGAATGTTTGGTGGTGGTCATCGGTTCAAAATGGCATCTGGCTTCTGTCAATCTGCCCCAGGACTACATATGTAGTTTACCACCACCAAAGTGTGCATGTGAAAGTGAACGAATAATGGGACACTAATGTGAAGCACTTTGAGTGGGTGAAAAATCGCTATATAAATCCAATCCATTACTATTATCATCATGATTAATCTGATTAAAACATTTAATTCAATTAAATGGAACAGTTGCTTTAGTTAAACTGTTGAACGTGTTGAATAAATATGTTAGTTGCATATATATTCATACTTTTGCATTGGTTTTGGATATTTTTGGGGGTGTTTTTTTTTTCTATATTTTCCAAGAGTTTTTGAATATATTTTGGAGTTTTTATCACTTGTTTTCATCTTAACCTTTATTCTGAATCAAACAGGAATAAACTGTTGTATAAACAGGCCCATTATGGATCCCTTTGCTGCAGTAGATTCATATTAGAAAGTTACCACCAAAGATGACTAATTGTTTATATTAAAGATTTATATGTACATGCTTTTTTTTCTCTCTCTCTTTGGGCTCCAGTGTTTCTTATCTGCACATATTCACTTAATAATTCAGTGCAGAGGTGCATAGGCGCATCAATGAGTTCATGTGAGGCTCCAGCTCCACTAACTTCTGTCTCTTCGCTCTAGTATCGCTTGCATCATTGGTTACTTTTTTTTTTTTTTTCGTCTTGTTTCTGGGCACAGATGTCTGATGATGAACCGTATCATCTGAAAAATGTGAAGTAGGTGAAGTTTTTCTGTGTTTCATGATCTCCTGACTCACCTGTGGATGAGCGCTGCCTGGGGGAACCCACTCATGTCCTTGATGTTGCACATGAGTGCTGGTTCTACTGCTCATTTGGAGGTCGGCAGGTACGGACACTAGAACTGAACAATATAATGTTAGAGCATCGACGCAGCAATGTACGTGTGTGGAGTAGTCATATCACAGGTCCTGCAATTATTTTTATGTATTTGTATATAATATTTATTTATTTCTGTATTTAATTCATATATTTTTTTTTATTATTTATTTGTTCATTTATCTATTTTATTGTATTATATTTAATTTATGTATTTATTTTTATTATTTGTCAGTTAAGTGGAATAATTTTTTTCTTTCTTTCTTTTTCTTTCTTTTTATGTATTTGTGGTTTTAAAAAATTTAATTGAATTAATGTATTTATTTTATTCATTTATTTTTTTTACTGTATTCGTACTTTTTTAATATGTATTTATTTTTAATTATTAATTTTATTTCATTCATCGATTTTATTCATTTATTCTTTAATTTATTTGTATTTATTTTCAATACAGTTATTTCATTTTTAATTAATACATTTTTTAAGTTTTATTTATTATTATTATATTCATGTATTTATTTTTAATTATTAATTTTATTTTATTCATTGATTTTCTTAATTTATTGTTGAATTTATTTGTATTTAATTTTAATACAGTTTTTTAAAAGTTTGTAATTCATGAATTTTTTAAGTTTTAGATTTTCATGTATTTATTTTAACTATAAATTTTATTTAATTATTTCAGGTACAAGAACGATAATACTGAAACATATGTTCTGTCTCAACCACTAATCTATTTGACCATTTGCGTACAGCTGTTATTTACTCCTGAGTATTTTTTCCATATCGCAATATATATATATATATATATGGCAAGATAAAAAAAAAATTATATATATTGCAATATCAGTTTTATCTAATATCGTGCAGCCTTAACGGACAGTCTAATCTGACCTGAGATCAGTGAGTAAAGCTTTGTTGCAGTTTCATTTTAGTCAGTAAATCTTTGTTATACTTTAATTTGATTAGAAATAATTGGTTCATTAGCATGTATTAGTGTGTGAGTGTGACCGGCATAACTCAACAAGTTCAACTTCATTTGTAATGTACAGTGAATAAGCAAATGCAGATAAATGAGTAGATGTTGGTGCATTGGATAAAACATTAACAAAACAGCATGAGAAAAATATTTTGCCCAGAGTAAGAGAGAAGAGTATTTTTTTTCTTGCTTCGGTTTATATCCCCTCAGATATGTTTCCTTAGAGGCTCAACCTATTTTGTAGTTGGCTGTAGATGATCTGCTGTTTGGACGACCAATCTTTTAAATCTAACTTAATACTAGAAGCTTTAAAACTCTTGTCTGAGGGTGTGAGCACATGCTTGTCTTTCTTACTTACTGTGTCATCATTAGTTTTTTTCATCAATAGCTGTTCAAGCATTTTAAACTTAACCTTCCTCTTGTGTTAGGGTTGGCACTGACCCATTTTTAACTTTTAAATGCATTAATGAACCACATAAAATTTCTGTTTTTCTTCAAGGTTTTTTTTTTTAAACAAAATGAAACCATTTTTGGTAATGCTTTATAATACTGTCACATAATAAGTATTAGTAATCATTAGTAAGTACTTAATAAGGTTCTTATAAGTGATTATTAACAATATTTGTTTATAAACATTAGTAAGTAATTAATAAAGTGCTTATTAATGTGTTCATTAACTGCCCATGAATTGAGGCTTTTTCTTCTTTAACGTCAATAACCAGTTAAATACTATACTATAACAAAACTATTAATGTGAAGTAATACACTTATAAAGTCATATTCTTGTTAACAAGCATGTTTTATCACATTTAATAACTTTATTAAATACTTACTAATGCTTATTAATGTTTATAACCACATATTGTTGTTAATAAGACCTTATAAGAACATTATTAACTACTTACTAATGCTTATTAATGTTTATAACCACATACTGTTGTTAATAAGACCTTATAAGAACATTATTAACTACTTACTAATGTTTATTAATGCTTATAACCACATATTACTATTAATAACCAAATTATTAAGTGCTTACTAATGCTTATTAATGTTTACTATGTGACTTTATTTTAAAGCCTTCCCCAATTATTATTTTTTTCACTAAGATATGAAATACTCTGTTTTCGTACCGTGAATTTTTCGTAACTAGCGTAACATTTTACATGTAAAAGATCTAATCCATTCCAAGGCCCCCAATACTACCCCTCAAACCCTTTAAAAATTATAAAAATGTACAGATTTTGTATGAAATATGTGTTAAAAGAAAATATAGATTTAGATTTTAGCCCGTCCAGGCGTCCTCTGTGGAAGGAGACTCCACTGTAGGACACTGGATCTGATAGCAGACCGAGGTTATGTAGAACGGTCTGCATCTCCAGGCTTCCAAGTTTTTAACAATTTTTCTTAAGCTAATGATAGTCTGCTGGTCATGTTCTTCTTGCACCATTCAGTTGAACTTTTGATATTAAAAGCGCTGGTCTATGTGGAAAAAATGACTGTTAAAATGTCTGTGTTACTGGGAGCCACAGCAGCCGCTCCGTGATGAATGAGGGTCAAAGGGTAACATAAAGCATCATGGGTAGTTATCTCATAGCCAATGGGACGCCACATACAGTACTTCCATGACGTATTTATGTACATTACATAGTTACATATAGTAATGTACTGTATTTATGTATTTATTAGGTTTCAGTTTCCTTTTGTAAATTGAATTTTCTTTCGTATTCAGAGACGAAAAATTGAGGTAAAGGTTTTTCGTAACTAGGATTTTTCATTAGCTGGGTCCTTCGTAAAGTAGAGGTACCACTGTATTTGGTGCTGTTAGGGTTGGTTTGGTCTCAGTTATAAAAAAATAAGGTTAGAGCCAAAACTGGAATCGTAAGTGATCTGTCAGTGAACACACTGACAGATCCTCTAACGATCATGTAAATCCTCATTGTGCCTTGTTCTCCAGTTTACCTGCAGAAAAACAAAACATACACATGAGCATGTCCACACATGAGGTCCAGTCCGTATAGAGTTGGTGACCTTTAGAGGACATATCGAGGGGTAAACTGACAAAAAAAAAAGTCCAGTCACGCATCAAAAATATTAAAACCAGTATTTTAATGTATAAGGAATTAAGTGTAATTAGGAAACCAGGAGATGAGGAACATATTAGAAGGTAGGTAATTGTTTTTAATGTATTTTACAACAGATTTAAAACAAACGATGGAAAAAGAAAGCTAACACAAGACACAGGGTTTCAACAAATCCACTGCACTTAATATATTTATTGCATTTTAACAGTGTTTTAAACTGTATTTTAATTCTTCTCTAAAGCACTTTGTGACTCCTTTCCTGTGAAAAGTACTCTATAAAAAAAGAAAATACTTAGTACTTACTTAACAGTTTAATATGTTCTGTTCTGTCCAATGCCATCTATGAATGTGTTGTAGTACCTGTCCTTGTTTATATTGATGTTTTGTACATTAATGAACAATGATAACTTAACATCTGAGAGGACAGGGCTCACTCTTGGTCCAGTCAAAAGTAGCCCCCCCCCCCCCAATACAAAAGACCTGGAAGTTCCGATAGTGGAAACACACCTGTAACACTTCACATTATTTCCCGAGTAACGGTAAAAGCGATACAGTTATGGATAAAGTAATTAAGGAATTACTCGAAATGTGGCAGCGTTAGTAAAGCAGTTATACTCTAACACCGTTATTCGCACCACTGCCAATATGTGTGAGGGGTGGGGTTTGTTAGTGCAGACAAATGCCCTTGGACTCATTTCAATGACATTGACCAGAGTATGAAAAACAAAAGTTTCAGATAGAGCTGGTTCCACTAATAACCTGCACAGGCACTGCAGAACCCTCTATCTATGTATTTATTTATTTATTTTTTTTTAGCACTGTAGAGTCGAAAACATTTAATTCATTTATACAATAAACATTTGATAAAGTGGATGTTTTTTTACATTAGTCATTTATATTGCACCTAAAATTGCATTATTGTTGGTAAATAAATGAATTTAAGCACCAAAAAATATTGTCAATTTGAGCATGAAATTCCCGAAATTCCTATTACTATTAACTCCAGGTTTAAATTTTGAGAAATTTTGTAGATTTTCTGTTGAAGATGCTTAAAAACTTGAAAAATAAAAATAAATAAATAAAAAAATAACTAAAAAGGTCAGGCTTACGTAGGATCGGTATCATTTGAACCTCCTTTCATTGCGTGCAGATCAATAGTACATGTGAGTGTAGCAACAGACTGGGCTGAATTGCAAGGTCCTATTGATGTGAAAAACATCTATTGAGTGGAGGTCCGGAAGAAAAGAAAAATCACAGGGTGTTTCTGAAAGCCTGCTGGTGATTGTGGCGACGGGAAAGATGAAATGTGAGACCCGAGTGTAAGAAGTCATGTTGACATTAAAGGCAGCCTCAGTATTTCTGTGGTTACTGGGTTTTTTTTTTTGTGTGAAATGGATGTGAGACAGATGGACAGATGAGTACCCGTCCACAGGGTACCGTCCTCCCCTGTGTCTGCCTGATTGACTTTTAAATAAGACTTCTCTAGCGTGTGTGAAATTGCACTCAGCTGTGGAGAGCAGGTGAGTAATTGGCGGTCGAGGTTTTCAGATACTTCTTCCATCTTAGCCCGTGTTGTGCGCATAAGTGTTGTACATTTGGTCAAAAACAGCCGCCCACCCACAAAACCGTGTCCTGGTTTCCAGCCATGCTACTCTCCAGTCTTATTACGCTGTTGTGCCGCATGCATCGCTTGGCTTCGAGTTGAGCTGGAGTGCTAAAAGCATCTGTCTGTCTTTTTAACTATATACTGTACAGAGCAGAGCTGCACCAATATGTTGTTTCAGCATCGGTATCGCAATGTGTTTTAGCAGGTCATGCAATTGTTATTTTGTTTTTATTTATTTGTATATGTTTTATATCAGTTTACTGTATATGTGTATGTGTCCGCAGAGACATATCACGCTGTAACTCAATGAATACTGGACAATACAGTCCAATAACAATACTATTGACACCACTTGACAATAATTCCTCTATTATATTATGTGCAATTTATATATATTTATATTCTTATTCTTATTTACCATCTCCACATAGTTTTATTCCTTCTGTATAGATTTTTTCAACCCTGTATATTTTGTATAGTGTACATAGATATGTCTTTTTCTTTTTCTCAATGTCTGTGTTTGTGTACATGTATTATTTATTTATCTATGTTTCTTCTCTTACTGTCCCTCTATTGCTCTACATATGCTGGCTACTGTAACATGTGAATTTCCCCATTGTGGGATCAATAAATTCTATTTATCTTATCTTATCTTATCTTATCTTATCTTATCTTATCTTATCTTATCTTATCTTATCTTATCTTATCATATCTTATCTTATCTTATCTTATCTTATCTTATCTTATCTTATCTTATCTTATCTTATCTTATCTTATCTTATCTTATCTTATCTTATCTTATCATGAAAGTACATGGGTATATACATCTAGCTAATGCACATCAGATGCAAGGATCTACTTGAGTAAAGGTCAAAGGTCAAGGTCACAATGAACAAAAAGGTCAAAATCACATTATCAGTTATAACTCAAGAAAGGAGGGTCACAGAAGTTTCCGATTGGAACCAAACGATGCAGAATGAAGATTTCTACAATTCTTATAATTGTTGTTAACTCCTATGACCAATAGTTTTTGAGATCTCTGGAGGTCAAAGGTGACATGTGGCACAATTAACTTGTGTAACACTGTTTGTGTGTGTCAAACATAGACATACAGTATCATGCTATAAGTTAATCAATACTGGATATATTATTATAATATTATAATATTACACACTGATGCATATATATATATATAATGAAATTATCAATATTGCAAAAGGTCAAAGGTCAAGGTTGCATTCAGCAGAAAAGTCAAAATCACATTTTTGGCTCTAATTCAAAAATGGGTTGTCATAGGAACTTGAGATTGGCACAAAATAGGAGCGAGATTAGGCATTTTCTGAATACTTGTTTTTTTATTCATTCACTTTAATGAATGAATGAATGAATGAATGAATTAAATAAATTATATTCATTTTTCTATTTTATTCATTTATGTTTTACTTTTATGTTTTTTATTTATTGTTTATTTATCTTTATTTGTCTTATTTATTTATTTTTATGTGTTTCTTATGTATTTATTTTTTATTTATTTGTCTTATTTGTTTATTCATTTATTTATTTATTTTCATTTGATTTATTTAATTCATTTATTTTTATGAATTTTATGTATTTATTTTTTTCATTTCTATTTAATTAATTAATTAATTAATTTATTTATTTATTTTAAATTATTAATTCTACTTCATTGTTCCGGCTACAAGAAGGATGACACTGAAACGTATGTTCTGTGTCGACCACTAATCTGCCTGACCGTTTGCGTCGTCACCACGCAGCTGTTATTATACTCCTGAGGTTTTTTTTATATCACAATATATATCGCAGGGTTAAAAAAAAAAATCGCATATTGTGCAGCCTTAATACACAGTAACCATAATGAAAGTGAATGGTAAACTTAAGCACGGCTCAGAGGCAGTCAGTTTTCTGGCGGCGCTGTTATCAAGCACAACATGCGACTGCAGAACGCTCATTTACAACTAAAATGTTTCCGTTCGTCATATCATTCCACTCCTGGTGTCTGTTTCCATCACTGATACAAAACGGTTGAGCTCCTTTGGGGACTATTTGACTTCAGAGGGTGCACTTTACTTACTTACCAGCTGTTGTAGGATCAAGCGAATCGGCATCTGATAAAACTGTCCTAATTATTATTTAATCTGCCACAGAAAGTGACTTTGAAGAAGTCTTTGTAGCATTTAATAGTTTTTAATGAAATGCAAAATTTAATGTCATACATTTGTGTGTGATTTGAGCAAGAAATCTGTGTAAGTGTGAGTGTAAAAGGACAACCACACCCAGCAAGTCTGTGTCTACTATAGTCTGGTAGTAAGTCTATAATAGAAGTAGACATGGTGTGGCAGAGGATGGAGGTCTGAACACTTTAACATGGGGGTCTCAAACTCATATTCTTCAGGGGCCACATTCAGCTTCATTTCATCTCCAATGGGACGGACCAGTAAAATGAAAACATAATGACCTGGAAATAATGACAACTCCAAATTTTAGTCATTGTTTTAGTGACAAAAAACCCCCATTAAATTATGAAAATACAATTGTAAATTATCCAAATGCATAAAAAGTTACATTTCGTGAAGAAAAAAAAAAAGGACAATTTTGACAGTATTCTGCTTCAAATTATCATTAGTCAATGTGTTTTTATTATGGATCAGTTCTACAAAGAAACTAAACTCTTCGTAACAGAAGCAGAAAATGGTTCAAATTGTGACTAATGTTCACATTTGTTCAGGTTATTCACATTTTATTGTTAAAAGATAGTAACAATTAAAAAAATCTAAATATTTTCACAATTCAACCATTAATTTTTTTGCATTAAAATAATGGCAAAAAAAATTGAAGTTGTCATCATTTATAGACAAAGAAAAAAACTGAGAAGAAAATATGGCGTCATTTAATTGGTTATTATGCTCTTCATCCCACGGGCCACATTGGAACCATTGGCAGGCCGCATTTGGCCCCCGGGCCGTATGTTTCAGACCCCAGTCATTTAAGGTAAGGTCTATCCTTAACAGGAACACAGTGAAAAGTAACTATTGAGATTTACTGTTGTAAAAGTATAACTATTGGACCATAGTAAACACAGGCTGAATATAATATATGAAATACGTAACTTTTACGAAAATTTTACGAAATATTTGTATAATTTTTTTTAGTCTTAGCTAATAGTGATGTATGTATTGTGTCTTCTATGTTGTACTTTTTAACCACTGCACAAAAGAAGTTTCCCAAAGGAAAAATAAAGTTCTTTAAGGTTGAAGTGAAGTTGACATGTTGTTTAAATGACAGGCACTTGGTGGGACTACTTTTTCTTCCGCCTGGGTAAGTGCATCAGAGAGAGTGTTTTCAAAGACAAGAGTTTCTGAGCAAAAAAAACAAACAGATTAAAGGAGAAAAAAATAAATATGATCCTGTTCCTGAACAAAAACCTGTGAATGAGGAACAACAGTGTTAGTGTTGGATGGTGTATTAGTGAAAATGTTCAGTATTTTAGAGTTAACATATTCATGGAACAATAATGAAGATGAAAGTTTTCATTTTTATAGTAGTCTTTAATAATTAAGCAAGAATTTTTGTTAATGTTTTTATAATTGTACTCATTTTTTAAACAGTATTTTCACGTATTTTGTATAATTGTGTCCTTTAGTTTTTTTCTATTGTGTATTTTCATAATAAATTAATAATAACAATAATTATTCTTATTAATTCAACTACAAGAAGGATGACACTGAAACATATGTTCTGTGTCAACCACTAATCTGTTTGACCGTTTGTGTCAGCACCACACAGCTGTTATATACTTGTTTTTTTTTCACATCACAGAGTAAAAAAAAAAAAATCACAATGTCAGTTTTTTTCTAATATCACGCAGCCATAATATATAAGGCACTCTGGATTATACTGTCATTTTTTGGAGGAAATGAAAACCTTTTAAGTGGACCTTATCGTCTGTAAAATACAGTACTTATTTTGCTTTATAATTTCCTCAATGAGAATACCATCTGCTCTCATGTCAGACCAGTTAAATAAAAAAGGGTCTACCAGAGACCTCCTTCCACTCCCCTTCCCTCTTATTCTCCCTCCCTGTTCCACCTCATAATACTGACTTCTCATGCTTCTCATCTTCCCCAGCACCACTGCCTCCATCCTCATTAGCTCTGCCTTTGCTACTGATAACTGCTTGCTTCGTGAGTGTCATATTCTACCCTTTTCCAGAGGTTTTTTTTTTTTTTTTTTTGTCTTTTAAATCTTGATAGGAGGACTTCTTCTTTTGGAGTGATTACACCCAGAGGTTCAAATAGAGAAGGACAGTCACAGCGACAAGGGAAATGAAAATAAAAAGTAATCAAGGTCGTAGAAAAACAGCACAATAAAATAGAACTGGAGTGTTGAGTTGATTATTTTTTGTGTGTCTGCTTGATACTTCACTTAATACCTCTGGATATTTTAGCTGTGAGGTACGTTTTCAGCAAATTACCCTCAGCTGCTGCCTGAATGAAGATGAGGCAAGAAAAACTGACAAGATGCTTTTATTATGACCTGTTTCTTACAACACCACGCTGGTCTATTTGGTACTTTTAGCAATTGTGTCCTACTTCACATCAGGAATGTGACCTTTCTTTCTGCAGCAGTGGGGTTTATATTCAGGGCAAGGACACTTTTGTTTTTTTCCGGCATTTTATCTATTTATTTTTCTATATATGTATATGTTTAGTACTTCAATTATGTATTATTATTATTATTATTATTATTATTATTATTATTATTATTATTATTATTATTATTATTATTATTATTATTATTATTATTATTATTATTATTATTGTATTGATTATTGTTCCATTCTGCACATGTTTGAAATAAAGCATTCAAATCAAATCAAATATCAAGCGCGATAGGACTTGACAGTTAAACAGGGTTCATCATTTTGTGATAAATAAAGAGCGCAGGAGCCTGTTGAGCAATTAACCCTCGTTGAGCCACGTTTTGTAATAAACATCCAAAATGTTTTGTTTATTTTTTTTATTCTTTTTCTTCAATTGTGTTCTGTTAGTGTCTTACTTTGTTCACGTTATATATTATTATATTATTTTGTTCGTTTAATATTAATTTTTATTCATTTTACTGAACACTTTGGCAGTTTTTGTTAATTTTGTTGCTTATTTTGTCTTATTTAATTTTATACTGTGGAATTATTTAAGTCTCACGAGTTAAAGGCTTGTTGAACCACATTTTATAATAAACATCCAAAATTTAATAACTTTTTCATTTCATTTTTGTAATAAAGCTGCCACAATGCATTTTGTAATAAATTTTGCCGCATTTCTATTGCCAAAATATATTTCAAATATTTGGTTTTGGATATATTTCAAATTGTCCATGTTTAATATGTCTAATTACAAGCCAAGACATAAACCACTTGGAATGTTTCCCAAATATGTCCTTTTTTTAATGCTACACCAACAAATTGCCCTGCTGCTGCAAAATGTAAAAACCTATTACATAATGCGGCAAAATTTATTACAAAATGCAGCAGTTTATTACAAAATGTGGCTTTAAGAAAATAGAAGAAAAATAATATCAAAGAAAAATAATAAAATAAAAAACAAAACATAGAAAAAAATAAACAATTATAAGCAACAACATCAACGAAAAATGACAAAAAAAAAACAACCAAAAAACAAAATGAAGTTAAAAAAAAAGGAATAAATGACTAGTGTTGTAATTTGGTTACTTTTTCTTTTTCTAAATCAGTTGCTTTTTCGACACCTGTACAATCAGTTCTATCAACAAAATTATTAAAACTAAAATTTTTCAGAATTTTTTAACTAAAAAATTGGGATGCACTGTCGACTTTACACCAATATTTGATCATATCCTCAAAATGAAGTTCCTTCATTGTATTCTCTAAATATTTAAAGTTATGCAGGTGCACATATATCCTGATGAAAGACTGAACCCCTTTTGTCTCTTACTGCACTGCCAATCGACCCAAATAATTTCTAATATTTTCATAAAATTAAATTTTGAGCATCAGAAAAATAGGAAAATAACCTACAATTGTATTCTACATTGTATAAGCTTTCATTTAATACCAAATATGTTCATGTTTCATCAACAGATATTTTCCTGCAGAATGTGTTTCCTGTTTTTAACGCTTCAAATTTTTAGGATATTTTCTAATGCTATTTAATTTGATTGATATTTTTCATTTTACTATATTTGTGACTGATATTTTCTTAAGTTTGTTAAATGTAATGGAACCTTATCTCTAAACACTTATCACTAGACTTATCTAAATGAATTAATTTCCAATTTGTGCTCAACGTTCAATGTTATTGTAAAAGATACTTAAGTAAAAAAAAAAAAAAAAGGTTTACAACCTCACAATCTCCATCTAATAGTTTTACACTGTTGAAATCATTTTCATTGCAGTAATTTAGTTGAAAAGAACTCAAATAGTCTATACCAGGGCTGCTCAGAGCTACTATCCTGCATGTTTTAGTTTGTTTCCATCTTCCAACAGCTGACGGTCATTATCAGTTTTCTGCAGAGCTCGATGAGAGGTTTATCATTTGAATCAGGTGTGTTGGAAGGAGGATAAATCTAAAACATGCAGGGTTGATGACCCCTGACATAGATACTATCCAGGTTCATTTGACCCAGCGGTCAAACTGGAACACTCTTATACTAAATATTGGTAGAATAGTTAGTAATGAAATAGTAGCTGCACGATATTTAAAAAAACTAACACTGTAATATATATATATATATATATATATATATATATATATATATATTGCGATATTCAAAAATAATACCTGTGGGGTACCAATGTAAATGGTCAAACTTTTCTTTTTGGGACCCAGTCTTCAGTTAACGGTGATTTGTTTCTCATTTTTCAAAATTGTTACCAGTGACTCATTCCAAATTGATTAAGAATGATTGTGATTGGTGGATCGCTGTGTGTGTGTGTGTTTCTGTGTGTGTGTGTGTGTGTGTGTGTGTGTGTGTGTATGTGTCACATGCCCTTGAAAGTAGATAACAACACATCAAGTGAATTTATCTCCTACATTGCCAGACCTGCAATGTGACGATTGTGCACACGTACATTGTGACGTTGATACTCAAAGGATATATTGTGCAGCTCTACCTGTTGGGATTTTTTTTTGTGTTTGTAGCATATTTTGGATACTTAAACATGCACTGGGTCAAACTACCAAAGGAAAACCATTACTGTTCCTTATAAATGAACGTAACAAGAGGGTTAATATGGATAATTCTTTGATTTTTTTTTGATAACTTCCATATTTATTACAAGCAGGTCATGCATCTTTTCTTTCTTTTGACTGAAATGATCAATACCTGTGCTGTGCAACTAGCTAAAGAGTTTCTTTGAAGGCAGTTATGTCTGGGCCATATCATTATTTCTTTGTTTAAACGAACTGCAAGAAGTCTTCGACTAGCCTGCTTAGTTTTTATTTCAAAGGAAATGCCTGCAGATGACCATTTGTAGTCTCATCACAGTGGTTCTGCCTCAGCTATTTTTGCTCAGTTTTTACAGTGGTAATAGTTTTAATAATGCGGCTGAGTAGTGGAAGAGTATTACTGTTTTCCACAACAGAGCTGCACGCGATACTTCTTTTCCATTGCCTTGAACTGACTCCAGTACTTGACTTGTGTTTAAGAGCGCTAGCCCACTCCGCGGCTCCTCATATAGAAAACCTCAAATCAGCTCCATGCGGACAGTTCTATTTTAACCACGTAGCCCCACCCCTCCTTCTTGTCTCAAACCAGATCAAGGTTTTTGGTTGCTATTGCTATTCAAAGGGCCGTCTAGATCTTGTAATTACAGTGGTTTCTGGTGTTGTGCTGGCTCGTATGCCGAAGCCTAAAATAACCCACAGGACAGCCGATTGAACTGCCAATAGACTGCTTTAATAGCACGATCAAGAAAACCCAAAGCAACAACAAAGCTTCACTGAAATTGCTTGCAGAAACGGGCAGAATTATAATAAATGTGGTTTGTGCACATGCATGTCAGTCTGTTCTCATTTTGTGAAGTGAATTCAAATACGTGTACGCATGAGTGGATGTGTTGGTGTGCATCACAGCCATGTCGGTGATCTCATAGTTTGTCTCTCATTAACATTCGTCATTTTTATAATGACTCATATCGGGTTGAATGATGAAAAAGCAGTAAAAAAAAAAAAAAAAAAACAAGGAGAAGAAAGAGAGGATAAAGATGATTTATCTTCTGAGGAGTCAACTTCACGATCGTTATGTGATCCCCGTCCCATTTCATCTGAAGGTCCGAGTGAAATGAAATGACAAGAACTGAACCACATGAGGAAAGGGAGGAGGAGAAAGAGATGGAGTGGGCGTCCAAGATGTGCTACAGCTTCATATTGCCATCACTACCAATTAGGTCCACTTATTTTACTGCAGCATTTACACTCATCTTCCTACTGAATGGATATTATGAGCCTCTAAAGGTCTGGAGAATGTCATGTGATATTCATGCCTGTGTGAAAACTTTTTTTCCATCATCTAGTCTATACCAGGGGTGTTAAACATGGGGCCCAGGGGCCAAATCCGGCCCTGAAAAGATCCAGTCCGGCCCCTGAGATAAATTTGCGGAATGCAAAAAAAAAAAAACAGATAAAAATGGGTCAGAGCAGTAAAATACTATCATAATAATGTATAAATACTCACAACTCCACATTTTCATGGGCGTGAAATTGCGTATGGACGCTCTAGACAATATTTGGATGTTTCTAAAATGTCCATACCAATATTTGAGTAGGAAATGACACGTCATTTGGGAAACAAAAGGTTATTGTATTTTCTGGACTATAAAGTGACACTTAAAAGACTTTAATGTCCTCCTAAAACCACAGTGCACCTTATATATGGATTAATTCTGGTTGTGTTTAGTGACTGGGAATTTTGACTTTTTTTCCCCTCATGATTTAGAATTTTTATCTCATAATTTTCACTTTTTATTTAAAAATTTTGACTTTTTATCTAATAATTTTGACTTCACTTAATGCACTTTATAATCCAGTTCACCTTATATATGAACAATCTAAAAAAATAAACCATACATTGACAGTGCGCCTTATAGTGACTAAATATTATCATCAACGACTTTATCACGTGACAAAAACGAGACCAAACTAGACATAAATGTGAGTCTTGTGACCATAACTATAATTAAATATATAATGCAGTTATAGATGACCAATATTATTATTATTATTATTATTATTATTATTGGTAACACTTTATAATACCTACACACAATTCACTATGTATTAACCATTTATTACCTATTTATTAATATCTTGTAAAGGTTCATACTAGTGCAAAATATAAAATTACATTATTTTTAACCAACAGGTGCAGTGTTTACAACTGTTTCTTTGTTTACCTGTAAAGCAGATATACAAACACTGCACCTGTTGGTTAAAAATAATCAAATTTTACATTTACACTAGTATGAACCTTTACAAGACATTAACAAATGGGTAATAAATGGTTAATACATAATGAATTGTGTGTAGGTATTATAAGGTGTTACCTTATTATTATTATTATTATTATTATTATTATTATTATTATTATTATTATTATTATTATTATTATTATTATTATTATTATTATTATTATTATTATTATTATTATTATTATGCTATTAGTACAGTGATTCTGTCCTGCATTGTGTGTGCCTTCGGGATCCGCCTTTCACCTACCACATATCTGCCCCAGATAAAACAAAATAACAACAACAACAATAACCAAAAACATTTGGCACTTTTGTCTTTTTTTGTGGGACTCCAGAGAACATATCCCGCTCCTGCGACCACACCTCTCCATTCCCATCCCCTCCAGCAACAGACTGTCAAATAATGGCCCGTGCCGTGTTGCTTTGTGATTGTTGGACTTTTATTTTGAAATTCCACATTCATGAAAGGTTTAGTATGAATGTCTAATGAAACAGTCATGAATGCTTTATGTGCAGTTTATGAATATGTTATGAACCCACCCGTCAAGTAAAGTGTTACTATATTATTTTATCGGTACAGCCCACTCAAATCATCAAATTTAGTTTAATGCGGCCCCTGAACTGAAGTGAGTTTGACACCCCTGGTCTATACTTTGTCTACTACAAATGTGAGTTAAGAATAGATTCACAATGTGTTTCTAAAACAAGACACGCATGAATGTGAGCACATGTGTGTATTTTTACTGCAGCGACAACCAGCATTCCTTAGCTGATACTGGAAAGACATTGTTATCATATTGCAGATCACTATAGTAACGCACAGCAGTTATTTTATTGCTTTCATGTAGGACAAGGGTCTCAAACTACATTTCTTCAGGGGGAAACTTTCAGACTGATTTGATCACCAATGGGCCGGACCAGTAAAATGAAAGCATAATGAGTTATAAATAATGAATTCTCATTATTTTAGTGCAAACAAACAACAACATTAAATTATTAAAGTACTTTTATAAATTATCCAAATGCAAAAAAAAGTTACATTTCATGAGGAAAATAAGGGCAATTTTAACAATATTCTGTGTTTTATTATGGATCAGTTCTACAAAGACACTAAAGAATGCTTCAAATTGTGTCTAATTTTCTTTAGACATTTCAGGTTGTTCACATTTGTTCACATTTTTATTGTGACAGGATAGTTTGTAAATATAAATATTTTCATAATTTAATATTATTTTCCCAGTAAAACAATGACACAAGTTTGAAGTTGACCTCATTTAAAGAAACAACTGCGAAGGAATATTATTATATTATTTAATATCAGATGTGGTCAAAGTACTCCCATCCTGTACTTAAGTAGAAGTACAGCTAGTTGTATGGAAAAATACTCTGGTAAAAGTAGAAGTACTGATTCAACTCCTTTACTGAAGTAAAAGTAAAAAAGTACAACTTCTCAATTGTAATAAAGTCAAAAGTAAAACTGTATTTTTTTTTTTTGTTTGCTATGGATGAAATAATATTTATGTAACCAGCAAAAAACTGAAAAAGTCAAAAATATCCAAAAATAAAACCTTTCGAAATGAGTTAGTGTGTAGATGATGTGATTTATTGGGTCGTGGTACTCAGTTTAGTGGGTATAGACAGGACATTTAGGAAAAATTCAAAAGTCAGAAATAGGAGATTTTTAAAAAAGATTTTAAAAAAAATCTGAATTATGAGATAAAAAGTAAAGATTATGAGGAAAAATTCTGAATTAAAAGTCAAAATAATGATATAGTAAAAGTCAAAACTTTCATAGTGTCACATCTATTTGTCCATTTGTCAAATCTATTCTGAGAATGTAATAAGTATAAAGTACATATATTTATACAAAAATATAGGGAGTAAAAGTAAACATTTTTGAGAAACATAAATACTCAAGTAAAGTACAGATACCTAAAAAACTGTACTTAAGTCGAGTAAAATAAATACTTCTGCTTAGTTTAATATTATGCTCTTCATCCCACGGGCCACATTGGAACCATGGAAGGGCCGCATTTGGCCCCTGGGCCGTATGTTTGAGACCCCTGATGTAGGCTGTATGACTGTATGAGCACAACACAAGTACATTTTACAGTCTTCTAGTTCATCTGGCTGCTAAAGAAACACATTCTGTCGTAAATCTCAAAACTCCAGTGTCAAGAGTTTAACAGTTTGTTAATTCTGAGACTTGAACAGGAAGAAAATTATAATAATTAAGAATGACCTTTTGTTGTGATCTGGTTTAATTACTCAAATATGATTCAATGCGAAACAAACAACAACAACAACAAAAAAAAAGTCATTTTCTTTCGCACTTGTTTTTTCATTCACCATCTGTGTTGTGTATTTTTCGTTGGCAAACAGTGTTCATGAGGAAGTCCAACTCACACTGGTTAAAAAAAACCAAACTCTTCAATTGCAAACTAAGCATGAATTTGGCCAGATGGAAACTTTCATCATGAATTAAGATGGTCACAATTGTTATTCCATCTACTTCTGAAATATAAATATTTATTACCACCGACAAGGAGGTTTTGTTTTTGCCAGAGTTTGTTTGTTTGTCTGTTTGTCTGTCTGTTAGTTAGCAGGCGTCTACTGGTGTGTGAGTGTGAGGAATTGTAATGCACCATATACTCTATATATATATATATAACTATAGTCCAAGATAACTCAAAAAGTTATAAATGGATTTTGATGACATTTTCAGGATGTGTTGGGAGTGTTACAAGGAACACATGATTACATTTTGGTGGTGATCCAGAACAGATCTTGGATTCTGGATCACTTTGAAATTTTACATTGCGGTAAATGGAGAATACATTTCAAAGTGATCCAGAATCCAGGATCTCTTCGGGATCACCACCAAAATCTAATCATTTGTTCCTTGTGGCACTCCTAATATATCATTTCCGTTCATAACTTTTTGAGTTATCTTGCTAATTATCAGACAGACAGACAGACAGAAAAACAAACTTTGGCAGAAACATAACCTCCTTGGCAGAGATTAAAAAAAAAAAAGACAAAATTGGCAATATTGCACCGTTTTATTGTCTGTTTTATCCACAATCTGAGAGTAATAACACTGCTCTACAATTTTTTTTTAGAAAGTATCTGCTTCAGACATTGAATGTGCTAAATCTTACCTACTTTAATAAGATGAATCAGAAAATAAATTAATTTATTGTTGGTTAGTTCATGTTTTTAATATATATGATGATGTGTTATTCCACATATATGGTGGTTTATGTACATGTATACAATGGATTAGTAAATATTCCACTAGAAAGAACATGTCAAATGAATGGATCATACCACAAAGTAAAATTTCAAAATGATCTAGAATCCAGGATCTCTTCCAGATCACCACCAAAATGTAATCATTTCAATCATTTGTTCCTTGTCCCAGTTCCCACCTGAAAATGTCATCAAAATTCATCCATAACTTTTTGAGTTATCTTGCTAACAAAGTAACAGACAAACAAACAAACTCTGGCAAAAACATAACGTCCTTGGTGGACCTCTCTTCATTTAAAGGGGGGGGGGGTCTGCCTTGGTGGAGGTTTGTGCTCTTAGAGTGCTTTTGTAGTTACTCGTCTCATCATCTAAACCTGCTTTATCAATCAATCAATCAATCAATCAATCAATCAATCAATCAATCAATCAAAGTTTATTTATATAGCACTTTTCATACATGGTGCATGTAGCACATAGCACTTTACATCAGACCCCCCCCCATTATCCCACAATTGTAGGTACAAGTTAAAATAATAGAATAAATGCATAACTAAATAATAGTAATAAAACAAAGTAAATACATAAAATAACCGAATAAAATAATGTTAAGAATCAAATTTAACTAAACGCTAAGTTAAAAAGGTCAGTTTTCAGTTTACCCTTAAAAATATAAACACTCGCAGCGGACCTCAGACCCTCAGGTCAACTGTTTCATAGTTTGGGGAAATAAAAACTGAATGAGACCTCACCATGTGTTTTAGTGTGAACTCTAGGGACAATTAAAAGCTTATTACCTGAGGACCTGAGGGTCTGAGAGGACTCATATGTTAAAAGAAGATCCGATAAATAAACCGGGCCACAACTATTAAGAATTTTAAAAACTAATAAATGTACTTTAAGGCTCACAGGCCTGAGCACTGGTCTGATATGGTCTGGTCACTGGTCTTTTTGGTCCTCGTCAGCAGCCGGTCTTTTTTGGAAGACCAGAAAGGAGAGCGTTGGCGTAATCGATACGGCTGGTTACAAATACGTGCATCAGAGTCTCTGCACTGGCTCGAGAGAGAAAAGGTCGCACTCTGGAAATAGTTTTTACATAATAAAAAACAGTTTTGGTAACGGCCCGTATGTGTGGCCCAAAGCTAAGCTCACAGTCAAATAAAACTCCTAGGTTCTTAACCTTTTCTGAGGGGACTACTGAGTATGTTTGGAGCTTAGCTTTGAGTCTCTCTCTCTGAGCCTCAGGACCAATGACTAAAACCTCAGTTTTTTCCTGGTTCAGCTGGAGGACGTTTGCTGCCATCCAGGCTTTAATATCTAAAATGCAGTTAAAAAGTCTGTCAATTGGACTAAGGTTATCAGGAGACACGGCAACGTAAATAAATAAACACTAGGGTCACTGGGGTCACTGGGGGCCTAATCCAGCTACACCCTGTATGAGTCTCCAGTTCATCTCAGGGCTGAACATATATAGACAAACAATCACTCTCACATTCACACGTATGGACAATTTAAATTAACTAATGAACCTATCAGTGCATGTGTTTGGATGGTGGGAGGAAACTGGAGGAAACCCACACAGACACGAGGAGAACATGTAAACTCCACACAGAAAGGTCTGGTGTGGGAATCGGACCACTACCCTTTTCTATACTATACTAAGACTGTATGTTCAGGGATCAGTTCTATAGTTTTTGACTTTAGGAATGTGTTTCTAAAGTGTTTGGTCTCACTAACCACGATGAAGAGCTGTGATATTCCCTTCTGAGAACAATGGTTTGGTTCATACGTTGTCAGTCATTCATGACCGTTTTTTAGTTACTGTTCTTTTCATTCTATGTGGACATTTACCAGTTTGGAATGACAAGTTGCATATGAATGACAAATACTAAACAATCCTTTTTCATTATTGTCGTGTCATTATAATCTGTGGACACCGTCTTTTTATACTTTTAAATAATGACAATAATTTCCTTCTACAGCTGTAAGAAACAGCAGAGTTGTCCTCATTAAAAGGTACACTCCGAAAAGTTTGACCATTGCATACTTAAATAAAATAAAATAAATGACAACAAAGCGACAATTAAAATGGTTGAATAGATTTTAAGTATTTCAACTTTGATGAAAAACTGTTGATTTAATATGAAGTCAATTTTAACATAAAAAGTCAATAAAAAATAATGAAATTATTAGTTGAATTATTTTGGATTTCCTTAAGATTTAGCATATGTTGAGTAAATACAAATCAATTTTAGGGGGAAAACTGTCCAATATTTACTAGTTATATGGAAAATGCAAATTCAGATATACTAAATAATTGCATTTAGACTTACTAAGGTCAAATTAATTCATATTCCTAAATATCTGGATGATATTGATTTATACTATGTTGACTTTGGTGATAAAATCCAATTCATTTCTACTCAGTGAGTTCAGCTAATATTATTCAAACAAAAATGAGTAAAATTTCATTGATAAATAATTAAAATGTAATTAACTCAACATATCAATATCCCAGAATACACCAGTGTACTGGATCAGAGATCTTCTGTTCTAGTTCTGGTCCCACATTTACAAAAAAAATATAACATTTTTCAACCACCTCATTCATATTCTGCTTCTCTTCATTCTTATCCATGAAATAATTAGAATAACCAACATGTCTAGATCCCTTTTATATCTTTATAGTTAGACAAAGTTCAATTATTTCTGAAACCGAACACATGCATAGACAAAACGACAAAATTAAAAGCGACTGAAATTGATCTGTTGGGCTTTTTGTGTAACTCTACAGCCTTCTCTTATATCCTCACTATCTAGTGACACTGGTGGAGCTATATTGACTCCTTGTGTCTGTGGGCTTTGGCTGGGTGCCATGCCACATTACCGCCCACAGAGAGAGGAACTTCAAAGAAGGTTTCGGGGCATTTTGCCTCGACGGAACCACAGAGACTTGAGCCTGTTAAATTAAGCTCCAGTTACAGGGGATGTTCTAATTGGCTCCATCATGCTGTTTATTCTTAATCTGAGGCTTGCATTTGTTTAAGTCGTCTTTCTTCATTGCATTGCACGTCGTCTCTCTATCCTTTTATCAACACTTCTATTTGAAGATGTTTTACGGCCTCACAAAGCTTCCTTTACATACCACGCTGTGCTTTCATGGCTGTATATGTGCGCCCATTATGCTCTGGACTCTTTTTTTTTTTTCTGACGGTTTTGTGGGTTAAACCACAGCAGCTGTTAGACAGGATTTAAATAAATTTTCTACATGTTCTTCACTGACCCATGGGTTATGTTTTTGTATACTGGGTTGGGATCAAATTCCTACCTGCAATATTCCAGCGTCCAAAAGTTCAAAACTAATGGGACGGTTTGACCTTTTAAAAATAGGAGGGAGTACGATTGGTGCAGAGTAATACATGTATTATTCGTTCATTCGGTTTTTCAAAATAAAACCAAAAATGAGACAAACAAAAAAAAAACTACTCGTTTCTTCATTATTTGTTTATAAAACCAAGTTTAATTTTTTAAATAAATAATGGAAAAAACAGATAATCCGTTTTATCCAATTTTGACCTGAAGCCAGTTGAGTAAAGCAGAAATGATTGTGACCCTAAGTGACAAAATGTTCCAAATATTTCAGAGTCAATAATCCTTTTTACATGGGAGTTTTTATTCCTGTTTAATTCCCAATAAAAGTTCATTCCACTTTAAGATGACCATGTAAACGCGTCCACTTCCTTTTTTGCATTCGTTTTAACTATCAACATGGAAAAACAGATACGACATGTGATTTTTACATTTATTTTTGTGATAATTATGAAGCAGCAGCTCGACTGAATTAACCATAGCAGAGAACGTTTATTAGGGGAGGATGAACACTGAAGAACTGGGTGGTAATGGGGTGGCTCTGGCTCAGTTGGTAAAGCGGGTCAATCCTTGTATCATTTGTTCATTCGTTTTTCAAAATGAAACCAAAAATAAGACAACAAAAAAACAAGTTGTTTCTTCATTATTTGTTTCCAAAACCAAAATTAAAAAACGGATAATGATCTGTTTTTCATTTTTCGTTTTTGTGTTTAAATGAATAATGGAAGAAACGGATAACGGTCATTTCCCATTTTATCCAATTTTGACCTGAAGCCAGTTGAGTAAAGCAGAAATGATCGTGACAAAGATAGAAACCTATGTCCTATTTTGGGGAAACTAAGAGGGTCACCCTAAGACCTGAGGATATGACCATGGAGAAAATTAGTGTCATATTCCAGGTGTGTTCTTTTTAAAATAAAATATAAATATGAAAAATATATAACTGCTGTGTGGTGCCAACGCAAACAGTCAGACAGATTAGGGGTCGACACATAACATACATTTCAGTATCATCCTTCTTATAGCCAAAATAATGAAATAAAATGAATAATTAATAATAAATACATGAAAATTTAAAATACAAATAAGTAAAAATGAATAAAATTAATTAATTAAATTAAATTCATAATTTAATTAATATAATTAATGAAAAACATATACAAATAAATAAACAATAATACAAATTAAATTAAGTGTACAGCAGCACCTGCCATGTGACTATTGCACACACATATATTGTGCAGCTCTACTATAATGTCCTTTTTCATTATTACAGAAGTAATTTTTTCCATAAAAACTGTATTTCTTCCTTTCCTTTGCATCTCTCCATTTTCTTTTCTACCTCATTTTTATTTCCCTGTTTGCAGTCCCTGTGCTGCTGTTTGTTTTCATCCTCATTTGTAGACTCTTCAGCGTCTCTCTCGTTCCTCTTAGACGGTCACACCTTTCGTCTTAACAACACCTCCCTCTACCTACTTGTCTGCTTCCTTCAGGAACAGACAGGAGTTGAGTCTCCGCTCCCTGAACAACCAGCTGTTCCTAAGCCAAGGATTAAATGATTCACTTACAGTCACAGTTTAATCCTCGTTGTCACACTCGCATACATACAAACATTCAAATTAGGACAGATTTTCCTCCCAAGTGTCTCGAAAATGACATTCACACCTCAAACTGACTGGAAACAGAGCATCAAAATGTGATCATCCATCAAAATATTCTGTATCAACAAGTATGATTTGTGCCTCAGCATATGCCCACTGTACTGTATCTGCAACACAGCAAAATACTTCCTGAGGTGAAGTGATTGAGTGTTTCAGCAGGGTGGCACATGTGCCATCTGCTCGCTAAATAATGGACTAGAAAGCAACTGATGGCTTTTCTATACCGTCCTTTCCTGACTCATCCCTCTGCAGTTTGAACAAAATGACAAATGACTCTCAGTGAAATCTCGTCAAACTGAAGAATCTATTAAGTTTAATGTTAAAACCTTACCATTAGAATTAGAATCACTTTATTGTCATTCGACAAAAATGACATCAACAATGCACTGCAGAAGGGGGAAAAAAACATTAAAAACACCTGAGATTAAAAAAAAGTTAGAAATATCAGTGAGGATGTATAATAAATAAAAAAAAAAAATACATACATATATATATATATATATATATATATATATATATATATATATATATATATATACAAACATAAACACACATACATACATACAAACATACACACACACACACACACATACACACATACATACATACATACATACAAACACACACACACATACATACATACAATCATGCATTAATCTAAAAGTAAGATAAATAACCATCTGCTTATTTTCCTGCTAATAAAAAAAATTGCATGATTTTATTAAAAACAATTATTACACAATGTTATTTTAAAATTATTGCACTATTATTATTTAAAAGACACAACAAAACAGTTTCTGAACCTGGTAATTTTGTACTGGAAAAATGGAAAAACTTCACCAACATAGATCTGTGGTTGGACAAATATTCCTGCAGTTTCTCTAGTTTTGTGGATTTTAAATGTATTTCGTACCTAAATACTTTACTGGATTGTGTTCGCTGGAGAGTTACGAGGAAAATGACACCACATTTGTCCGGATCAATAAATAACTGATCACATGACATTATTCAAAATAACAGAAGTCAAATTTGTCATATTTGTCTTTTTTTGTCAAACACCCTTTTGTGCAGGTGATGTTACTGTTGTTCTTCAGAATGATTTATATTAAGGCTACATGATATTACAAAAAACTGATATGGCGATTTTTTTTTAAAATCCTACGATATATATTGCGATATGAAAAAAATCCTCAGGAATATTTAACAGTGGTGCCAACATAAATGGTCAAACAGATTAGTGGTCGACACAGAACACATGTTTCCGTGTTATTCTTCTTGTAAAAATGAATAATTTTTTAATGAAATAAAATAAAAATAAACACACAAATGAATAAATACATAAAAAGACAAATACATAAATAATAAATAATTAATAAAAAATAAAATAATTGAATAACAATAAATAAATAAAGATTTATATTAATATCTATTAAATTATTAAGAATAAATAAAAAAAAAATTTAAATTAAAAAAAATATATACAAATAAAGAAATAGATTTAAACAATTGCTATTACGCACACGTACATTGTGATGTTAATAGTCAAACAATATATTGTGCAGCTCTAGTTTATAGTATATTCAGAATGATGAATGTATTTATTTTCATTAAAGTGGGAGCTGGATATACAGGTGTTAATAAACTAATGTCATGTATGTACCAGGACCAGGATATAAGGCTGATGAGAGGTTAATATATTTTGACATAAAGTTATTTTTCAACATTTAATGTCTTTTTATACAGATGGAAATAAACATTTAGACCTAACATGGAGAGATTTACGAGCACAACTAGTGTGAAAAAAACAGAATAGAGAGGGTTGGGGATTATTTATTCTTTTGTAGTCCAATTTTGGTGGGATGTAAAAGTGTAAATATCTTTCCTACACCCATTTATTATGGAGGCTTTGTCACATACAGTATCCATTAAGCTGAGGAAGTGCAATATGCCAAGTCCATTGTGGATGCATAGGAAATATTGTTCAGTATAGACAGGAGAAATTCTAAATATATCAAGTGGGATGGATAATTTGTTGTGTGCAAATAGAGTGGATGTGGGTCTATTCTGTCACATTTGTAAACCTTATTGTTTTTGGTTTTCTCTGAATAATACTGTGACTACTGAAAGACCTGAGTGGGTGAGATAGATTAGCAGCCAGGTTTCTGAGTATTGGAAATGTGTTATATTTACTGCTACAGCACGATAGATCCCTGGAGGTTACCGTCATGGAGAAAACCCTGCGAAATATTCTTCAGGTGGTGAAGATTGAAACTAAACAATAGTGTGTTTCATAATATAACAATAACCTTCAGAACTTGTGCGATTTCAAGCTGCTTCACAAAGACGAAGACGAACAGAAGCGGCAGCAAAAGAAGCAAAAGAAAACAAAACTAGTAGCAGAAAGCAGGAAATAAACTACGTATAAAATGCTAAATGGAACAAATGGAATGACAAAATACAGTCTCTTTGAAGAGCTTGGTTCTAACACACTATATATTAGAGCATCGACATCAGAATGTACGTGTGCGCAGTAGTTATATGACAGGTCCTGTTAATGTAGGGGATGAATGAGCTCAACATTTTCTCATCTAATTTTAACAGAACCTGACACACACTCAACACATCACAATCATTATCAACCAGTTTGGAGTGAGTCACTGGTAACAAGACTGAAAAATGAGTGACCAACAACAGAAAATCACCTAAAACCAACAAGAGAAAATCACCTAAAACCAACAACAGAAAATCACCTAAAACCAACAAGAGAAAATAACCCAAAACCAACAACAGAAAATCACCTAAAACCAACAACAGAAAATCACCTAAAACCAACAAGAGAAAATTACCCAAAACAAACAAGAGAAAATCAGCATCAGTGTATTTCTAGGCATCTTGTGGGAAATTTGGAAAATCTGATATAAAGTGTTATTTTCTTTTCACCAAAGCACTTTCAGATTAAAATACCATATTAATGCAACACATAGGTTAGTGCTAGCACTAAGCTAATGTGTTGCTTAGCTTGAAACAAAAACATTAAATGCATATATATATATATATATATATATATATATATATATATATATATATATATATTCCTTTCATTCTTGAGTCTGTTTGCTCATGCAAAATGAAATGTAATTAATATAGATTAAAAATAAATATTTAATCATGATTAATCCAAGTTAATCCACAGCAACCCTGTGATTTAATCTGATTAAAAATATTAATCGTTTAACAGCCTTTGTATTTATGTATTTTTATAGTCGGAAAAATCAACAATTTTACCACAAACTGGAAAATTATCTTGTAATTTGACAATTAGTATATGTCTAAATAGTAGCATAAGTCAAAAGGAATTAAAAATATATAGTCTCTTGGATTCAACTGGAATATCTATTTTTCTGAAATAAGATGCCAAGAAAAGCCTGGTCACCTGTGTTTACAAGTCAGTAGAGCCGATAACTAGATGAAAGTAACAAATCAATATTAATACTTAAGGCTGTGCACGAATGTGTCCAAGTATTTATACAAACAGATATTTCCCAAAGCTCTGTTTGCATCTCTGCGTTCTTTTATGTTCAGGAACTACTCTGCTGAATTGCCCTCTGGGGACTAATAAAGTGCTCTGTATCTTTATTTATCTGTTTTCAATAATAACAATGTACACATCCAATGGTTTTCAGAAATGTTTTCGTCTACACAGAACCGCAGCATAAATGTACTGTCGAGTGCCATCATGGGGTTAGTGTCGAATAAACAAAGGTTGCAGACATGATGTTGATACATTTTTTTGTTCCATTCTGTCACATTACAACTTATACACACACAAACACAAAAGTGGAGTTTTCCAAAACATCTAGCTTGGCCAGAGGTTTCACAAATAATCATTTTAAATGCCATGACCTAAAGTTTTTATGTGGATTAAACACAACAACTCACGTGTTTCCAGATACTGGGCTACAAGTACAGTATAGGGGATTCCCACTTGTCGTCACATAGAGCGCATCCATTTTGACAGTGCTAATGCTAACTACTGAACCTCCAGTAACATTAGTCTCCTCCAGAAAAGAAACCAACAATGTCTGAGCGTTGTTGTACAGTTGGATACAATGAAAAATGTGATCCTGTTAAGGAAATAGTCTTATATCGTATCCAATAAGAAACAACACAGAGAAAGAAATAGTTGTCTGTAATTAACAGACAAACACTGATGACAGTGTTTGGCGTCTAACACACCATATGTAGCTTTGCAGTCTTCATTTTGGATCAGGTAAATTTCACTCCTGAAAGTAATTAAATGAGTTCTCTGCAAATATAGTTTGGCATTGGAGTAAAATATGTGAATTTTCTGTTATCAAAGAAATCCAGCAGGTTTGTGTGCACTAGCTAACATTAGCATTAGCATTAGCCTGATCCAGTCTTGTCAGTAGTGAAAGAACCCTGGAACTGCTGTGAAAGCTGCAGAACACTGAGTGGACAAACTACTACTGACATGTGGAAAATGACCTCATTAGGATTGTACCTAAAAAGTACTAAAATATATATTTTGAAAAGTATTTCATTGTTGAAATGGAAAACCTATTTAACATAGATGTCTTTAAACTGTATTGGTGTGAAAATTTAGGCTAGGGCTAAAACTAAAGCTGGACTAATATTCGACTAAACACAGTTACATCAGAACTGATCTAAGAATAATTTACAACTAAATTAGGAATTTTTGCTCCTGACTACATGCAGGGAGAGGTCAGGAGGGGTCATGTTGGTGGGAATCCCCTATACACGGGATAGAACATTAGTTGTCTTAACATATTTCACTTCTTAGATGACTATTTTGAAATGTTGTTTTCAAGGTCTTGGAAAGACTTAAGTCTTAAAGCAAGGGTGTCAGCATCATTTAAGTGTAAGGGACACAATAGGCCAAATTTGATCTTAAGTGGGCCACACTAGTGACATAACTTAATATACATAGAAATAATGTCAACTCCAAATGTTCCTCCATGATTTAAAGTGGAAAAAAGTCACTTTAATTTGTTTATATATGTATTAACATAAAGTTTTTTATTGCACACAACAGGTATAAAAAGTAGGCACATATGTATAAAAGTAAAGGAAGTCAAGGCCTTGAGAGAAAACAGCAGTTTAAAAAAAAGTTTGGAATTTGTATTTGGATAAAGAGCAAGTACCATGTGAGAGATAAAGAAAAGAGATATTCCCTTCACAGTCAGTTCAGTTCACTGCCGGACCACACACATACTATACAACAATAGGCACAACACAATACAGACAGATCTGCACAAGAGGCATAATAAAAAAGTTCACCAATAAAAACGGAATTATTTAACATCAAGCTACAATTTCAATAAATAATATAAGATAGATTAAAAAAAGAGATTGTGGGATGGGGAGTCATTAATGGGCCAGGATATACTCAGATCACAACATCTGTTTAAAGTGTTAAATTTGTCATTATACACTGTATAATGAAATGTGTGTAGACAGACAGACAGACAGATAGATAGAAAGATAGATAGATAGATAGATAGATAGATAGATAGATAGATAGATAGATAGATAGATAGATAGATAGATAGATAGATAGATAGATAGATAGATAGATAGATAGATAGATAGATAGATAGATAGATAGATAGATAGATAGATACTGTAGATAGATAGATAGATAGATAGATAGATAGATAGATAGATAGATAGATAGATAGATAGATAGATAGATAGATAGATAGATAGATAGATAGATAGATAGATAGATAGATAGATAGATAGATAGATAGATACATAGATAGATAGATAGATAGATAGATACTGTAGATAGATAGATACTGTAGATAGATAGATAGATAGATAGATAGATAGATAGATAGATAGATAGATAGATAGATAGATAGATAGATAGATAGATAGATAGATAGATAGATAGATAGATACTGTAGATAGATAGATAGATAGATAGATAGATAGATAGATAGATAGATAGATAGATAGATAGATAGATAGATAGATAGATAGATAGATAGATAGATAGATAGATAGATAGATAGATAGATAGATAGATAGATAGATAGATAGATAGATAGATAGATACTTAGATAGATAGATAGATAGATAGATAGATAGATAGATAGATAGATAGATAGATAGATAGATAGATAGATAGATAGATAGATAGATAGATAGATAGATAGATAGATAGATAGATAGATAGATAGATAGATAGATAGATAGATAGATAGATAGATAGATAGATAGACAAACATTATTCCTACCCTAGATTTATTCAGTCCAAAGTCTTTTCGTAAAAGTCAATAGATTATTATTATTATTGTTCTGGATAATGTCCACGGTCTGTCCTCTGTCTCCTGTGGGGTACTGGTCCATTTTTCCTGTGGGGTACTGGTCCACTCTTCCTGTGAGGTACTGGTCCAGTCTTCCTGTGGGGTACTGGTCCACTCTTCCTGTGGGGTACTGGTCCAGTCTTCCTGTGGGGTTCTGGTCCACTCTTCCTGTGGGGTACTGGTCCAGTCTTCCTGTGGGGTACTGGTCCATTTTTCCTGTGGGGTACTGGTCCATTCTTCCTGTGGGGTCCTGGTCCACTCTTCCTGTGGGGTACTGGTCCACTCTTCTTGTGGGGTACTGGTCCAGTCTTCCTGTGGGGTTCTGGTCCACTCTTCCTGGACCAAAGCCTCCAGCTTGGACCGTTTTCATGGGTCCATCACTCTGGTCTTCAGCTCCTCCACACATTATCTATATGGTTCAGCTCAGCACTTGGACTGGGTCATACAGTACCACATACCACCACTACTGCACTACTTTGATGGTTCTACTGGGGTTAGTGTCCTTCTGGGATGTCCTATCAGAACCAATTTGGACTTTGTCTGCACTTTATAGACATATACACTGAACATCTCTTCACATTCTTCTTCTTTAAATCTATCCATTTAATTGATCATATCTGTGCATGTGATAATTTACTGCAGCTGTGTCATTACTTAATTTCCCTGTAAATGACTACTGTACGTACATGACCATTTGGGTAAATGGCCCAGGCAGTGTAAAAAAAAAAAAATCATTAATGGGAGCATAGGGGCAAGTTTTCTGTTGCTCAGAGCTTTTAGCGTGGGAAGACTGTACCACATTTGATTTGAACCAAATACAAATCAGGAAGATATTTTAAACTTGTTATTGAGATGAAGTGATATAGTAATTACCAGACCTATGTATTTGACCCTTCCTTTGGAAATAAACATTAAATCATATCCTGACATGAAAAGTATACATCTATTAAAATGAGCACACGTTCAACTTCAAGATTTTGCGGGTATTTTTTTTTTTAAAATGTGTTTCACTTGTTAATGAAAGGGTACCCGACTGACCTTGTCTTTTCTGACCTGGTTCTTTATTATGGTTTAGTTTTGGTTTTGAAATTAATATTTGCATCCTCTGGTACTCACACCTACTTCAGATTCAGTCCCAGCTGCATGTTCTGTCCACTTGAGTGCCCCTGTTAATACACGGGATGTCTGAAACATATGTGCATCCATTTGATCATAAACACTTTTCTACTGGTCTAAGGGTGTATTATTAAATCATAAGTGCAATCAAACACATGCTGGTCCTTAAACTGCACTTTTTCCATCATAACATTTGGTGCAACACCTCTGGTTTTTCAGGGTATAAACACTGCAAAATATCTATCTATCTACCTATCTATCTATCTATCTATCTATCTATCTATCTATCTATCTATCTATCTATCTATCTATCTATCTATCTATCTATCTATCTATCTATCTATCTATCTATCTATCTGTCTGTCTGTCTGTCTGTCTGTCTGTCTGTCTGTCTGTCTGTCTGTCTGTCTGTCTGTCTGTCTGTCTGTCTGTCTGTCGGTCGGTCGGTCGGTCGGTCGGTCGGTCGGTCGGTCGGTCGGTCGGTCGGTCGGTCGGTCTGTCTGTCTGTCTGTCTGTCTGTCTGTCTATCTATCTATCCCTGTCTGTCTATCTCTAAAAAATATTTACAAAATTTTTTTTGTAAATAAATATATATATTTGTAAATAAATATATTTACAAAATATTTTTTTTCTTAATAATATTTTCCAGTGAGTATCAAGACAGATTTTACTAGTAACAAGATATAACAATATTATCTAAGCAAAAGAACAAGATTGTTTTAGTTGTTTTAAGACTGAATTCACTTGCACAATTTAGTTTTTAATCTTGCCCAACATTGGTTGGGAGAGAATATTGTAATCACTGTGTGTGCGTGTGTATGTGTGTGTGTATGTGTGTGTGTGTGTGTGTGTGTGTCCACAGAGACATATCATGCTAAAGCTCAATGAATACTTGAGATATCACCATGCAATTACAATGGCACATGCATATAGTTAATGTGCAACAGATGATCCATTTGAGTAAAGGTCAAAGGTCAAGGTTGCATTTAGCAGAAAGGTCAAAATCACATTATTGTCTCTAATTCAAGAACGGATTGTCATGGAAACTTGAGATTGGCACAAAATATAGATGAGATTAGGCATTCTCTGAATATTTGTTGGAACAATTTATTGCTATTTACAGGATTAAAACATGACAATGATAACACAATTTAACAAGACCCTTGACTAAACTGAAAAACAAGTTATAAACAAAGCATTTAATTCACATCAGATGACAGCTTATATAAAACTGGACATTTTACAAAACATAAGCTAAGGCTCTGAACACCTCAGTCACTGAAACAAACACATCACCAGTATTTTTCTACCACTCAGAAGAGAAAAGATGGTTCTTATATGAAATGATTGGGGCTGTTAAAAGTAACACAGAATAATCATTATTATGATTAATCTGATTAAAAATGTTATTGATGTTGAATAAACATGCTAATTCATTTTTGAGTACATCCTCAGCTGCTGTAGCCTCTTGTGTCATTTGCACTTTACTTTCGATCATAAAGGAAACTTCTTGAACATCTAGGAGTGAAGTTGTCGCTGAGCGGTGATGGTTTGAATCCCACCAGTTTTCTGTGTTTAGTGGATAATGTCTGTGACGTGATGATGTAAGTCAGACATGTTCAAACTGTTCCACAAAGGCTACAGGTTTTTGCTCCAACCAACCAAGAGTACACAGTTTGACCAATCGACTCTTTATTTTCTTTAGTTTGGCATACTAAAGCATAATAAAAGAGTCACACAGTGCATCTCTGCCAGGAAGAGGCAAGAAACCCTCGACAGGCTTTATACAAGGCCTCCACCTACAACACATTTTAAATTTTCATTATCACATTAGCATATCATTAGTACATACTCTGTTATACAATAATACAATGTTTAGTGTTTATCCCTACCCAAGTGTATCAGTATTACACATCAAATAGATTGTTGTGCGTAACTTGATGCATTGAATTGCATTATATTACATACAGTACATACCTTCACTCAAAGAGAGAGAGAGAGAGAGAGAGAGAGAGAGAGAGAGAGAGAGAGAGAGAGAGAGAGAGAGAGAGAAGAAAATGTAGCACTTAAGTTTTACCAAGTTATAGAAGAAGGTGATTGCAATAATTGAGTCTGGAGGTGATAAAAGCATGAATAAGTGTTTTCTGCGGTGGATTGGAAGAGAGATGGACGGATACGGGTTATGTTTTTGAGGTGAAGAAAGGATGTTTTTGGTGACCTTTTTGATGAGCTGTGTGAAACTGAGGGTGGTGTCGCGTATGGAGAGAGGGAGTTAGACACACACACACACACACACACACATAGTATATATATATATATATATATATATATATATATATATATATATATATATATATTTTTTTTTTTTTTTTTTTTTTTTTTTTTTTTTTTTTCCCATCCATGTGATTGTGTAATATGTGTCTAAGTGTTCTCTGAATTGACTCTGATATCAGTTGATTAATTGAGTCAACTCTGGTGTGCTACTTGGTTGGAACAAAAACCTGCAGCCACACCAGCCCTTTGTGGAATAGATTGGACATGCCTGATATAAGTGATGACCACTTTCTTTCATCTGACAAATGTGTATTCATACTGAAGACAGTGTACTCATAAGCATTCATTTCGTAAATACAATTTTTGATGTTGTAACTTTTTAATTCGTCTTCTGACATATATCAAACACACATTATAACTACAAATCGACTTTGCAAATATTTATTTCATGCTCAACTGCAACCAAAGACACATGCATATCCCAAATACGCTTAATTTTGACCCTAAAATCCCTCCATACAGTAGCTATTTCATTATGAAAACACAAGAGCACCTGCAAAAGAAGACAGTTGCTTATCTTCTTACATGGGTTTCTAAGAGCAGAAATACCAGCCACATAAATGGACTCACCCTGTTTGCAAAGAAACAAATAGAATAAAAAGAGGGGTCCCGTTCAGTTGGATGCTGCAAGAAGAAAGGTGAGCGAGTGGCATCAGAGCAGATGGATGACTTTTCAACAGAGTAATTCTCATTACTGCACTGTCTGGAAACCCAGCCCCGATTTTTGTGTTCGATTTAATGTGTCATTCAGACTATATGTCAGTCCCAATTTCCCTCTCCTTCTATCCCCGGCCCTGTTTTTCACCCGTCTTTGATCTTATCTGTTTGCACAAATGAGACCAAATCCTTGGTTCCTGCAGCAAAGTGTGTTTACACTCGAGGTTTGCCATTGGAAAAGGTTCAGGAGCCTCTCAGTCAAACACATTTTAGCAAGCTTTCATTCCTGGGATCCTACATTAGACCAGCATAATACTTTGAGTAAACCATCTCTGAGAGAAAGGGGGAAAAAATGGAAAAATGGAAAGTCTTAACCATGTGTTGGATATTTCCTGCTTGTGCAATCGACCAGGGATGTTCATGTAAAACGGGACTTTTTAAGTTCAATGTGAAACCTCTGTTCTTTCTTTTGTAGTTTATCACCATCAGAGTGAGAATGTGTGAGTGAATGAATATTAGATCCACTGTACATGCTTTGAGTATGTGTTAATAGAAATATATAAATATAAATGTAATTCATTATTATTATTACTATTATTATCATTATTATTATGCTATGGCCACACCAAATGCAAATTTACGCCTGTAAATGCCTGAGTCTGGATACTAGATAAACATAGAAACAGAGATAAACAAAATCTGTCTCACCACTTCAGTCTCTCCTCAACTATGGCTCAGATCACTTGGACCTGCTCTGGAGGTCCCAGATACGTCGGGGGGCCAGACACTGTCGCTTATGGATTGACCCGATCCAAAGGGAATTCCACCACCTCCTCCAGGAAATCTATCTGAATCCATGTATCATTTGTTTTTCAAAATAAGACAAAAAATAAGACAACGAAAAAACAACTTGTTTCTTCATTATTTGTTTCCATAACCAAAATGAAAAAACAGACGGTGATGTGTTTTTTCAGTTTTCCTTTTTGTGTTTAAATGAATGATAGCAAAAACGGATAATGGCTGTTTTATTCAATTTTGACCTGAAGTAAATTGAGTAAACTGGAAATTAATCTTAACCAAAAGAAACATATCCACTGGACTTGAACATCATTATGGTATGAACTGACACCAATTTCCTCCATCGTCATATCTTCAGATATTAGGGCATTTGTGTAGTAGGATATAGGTTTCCATCTTTGTCACTGCGGGTCATGGTCATTTCCGGGTTATTCAACTTGGTCAAAATTGGATTAAACTAAAAATAGCTGTTATCTGTTTTTACCATCATTCATTTAAACACAAAAAGGAAAACTAAAAAACTGCTTTGTTATCAGTTTTTTCATCTTTGTTTTGGAAACAAATAATGAAGAAACTAGTTGTTTTTTCATTGTCTTATATTTGGTTTTCTTTTGAAAAACAAATGAACTAATCATACACAGATTTGTCTGGATGAAGTCCGCTTACATCGGTATTTCAGGCTCAGTTTTTCTTTCTACTGCCTCCTGGGTCAGTCAGAGCATCATACATCATTCTGTCACAACGTTAGCAGCATCTAAACACTGATTGGCTTTCGTGGCCCGGCATCACATGAATTTGAATGAAAAGTTCAATATTTTCGATTGGAGCGTTTACGCATATTTGAGGCAACACGTGACACTCCAACGCCCAGATGCTCCCAACATGCCCAGGGCGTCTCTCTGTTGACTTTGTATGTAATTTCTATGCGTGAATGTGACCATGGCCGTACCATTACACTGGTCTATGGATATTTATACATATATACTTTTTTTTTTTTTTTTTTTTTTTTTTTTTTTTTACAAAATATCTGCTTCAGACGTTAAATGTGCTAAATCTAACATACTTTAACCCTTTGACACATACTGGTCACTCCAGTGGACAGTTCTTCTACAGTTGTTCTCTTGTATATTCATGGTCTTATTGTTTTAGTTCCATATCAGTCAGTTCATATCATTACTGTAACTGGTCTATTCTTAATACCTGATCTGCACTAACATGTTCATGTGTACATCATTTGCTTGTTATTAGGCTATAATTAACAGTTTTCTTGAACAAAACTACATAATTATTTTTTCTTAGTGTTCTGATATTGCATTTTAAATACATGTTTATTTGGGTCAAAGCTTAAACACATGTTTTCCAGCTGAGTGGGTGTTTTTGTAACTCCATAAAAAATAGGTTCATTAAAAAGATTTCAATCACACTGCTTTTTTTTATACTTAAAGGAGAATAAAAGCACTTAGGAAAAAAATATTGATTCATTTTCTCATAATTCATGCATCAAAGGATTAATAAGCCTCATAATCAAACTCACTGGTGTAGCAATATTATCATCAAACTCTATTCTTTTCTTTTAAAGCTGTGTCCAGTAGTGAAAACAATAATGGTGCTTCTAGCTTTTAATATTCATTTTTTGACCTAAAGTTACATCTCAGTGATGCTTTGGTTGATGGTTTGTTGGTTTTCCTCACTATAGAACACCCACTACTCCATTTAATGTATAAATATATTAAGTTCATATCTTGACACTCCAATACCCTGGGGTCTTTAGCACAACTACACAAGTCTTTATTGTAACATCTTCTTTTTCATATTTAACAGTAGACATATTCAACTGCTCTGTAGTTTTTTAGAAAGTATCTTACCTGACTTACATCGTCTGGTTGTGTTACGCTACGCTCACACAACCATCTGAGTAGCATGAGGATGAAATCTACTTCAAAACGAAGGAGCCAATCAGTGTGTCAGGGTGGGACTACCTGGCAGCGTTATGGCTGGTGTGACGTAAAGCAGAAGTGACGACAGTGTAGTCTTTTCAGATACACAACAATGGCAGCATGCGGTCCATATGGACTCGGCTATTTCCAGTGTTTTATCGACTCTACAACATGTTCATTCCTTAAAAGATGAACAGAGGACGACTTTGGAAATGTTTCTTAATGGAAATGATGTTTTCACTCTTGTTCTGACTGGGTTTGGTAAGAGGCTCCACTGGTGGGTACAGAAATAGTACCAGTGCAGAAGCCCATGGTTATTGTGATACCCCCCCCTGGTTGAGTTGGTAGATGACCAAGTCAAAGAGGCTGGTAAACTAGGGCTGACAGTAATGGAACTGGGAGGAAGAAATGACAACCACATCTGCAACAGATGTTAGCAAGTAGTGTTCGTTAGCCCCGAGTCATGGCTGAAGGATAAATGGAGAACCATGCTTTACTACGATGTTTACCAGAAGAACTTGGTGGATATCATATTAGACGAGGTTATAAATAAACATCACATATAAATGGTAAGTTTAAATCCCTTCTGTTGATTTTTATTTACCTGATGAAAACTATTTTTGCTGATTAAACGGTTTGACTTCAACGTAAGTGGATGAAGCGGTGCGTCAGTCAATATGACGGACAGATTTTTAATCTAATCACATGCAAGGGTTTTAGATAAGGCCCCTCCTATGAAAATGGATCGGTTGCGGAAGCAACGACATTGCAATGTGCCTGTGCGCAATATTCACATCACAGGTCCTGCAATTACATTTTAAAATTATGATTTAATTTTTATTTGTCTTATTTTTTATTTCACTTTCATTCATTCATTCATTCATTATCTGAACCCGCTTTATCCTCACTAGGGTCGCGGGGGTCACTGGGGGCCTAATCCAGCTACAATTGGCGAAGGCGGGGTACACCCTGTATGAGTCTCCAGTTCATCTCAGGGCTGAACATATATAGACAAACAATCACTCTCACATTCACACCTATGGCCAATTTTAGATTAACCAATTAACCTATCAGTGCATGTGTTTGGATGGTGGGAGTGCCTGGCGAAAACCCACGCGGACACGGGGAGGACATGCAAACTCCACACAGAAAGGTCTGGTACGGGATTCGAACCAGGGTCCTTCTTGCTGTGAGGCACGAGTGCTAACTACTGCACCACCGTGCCGCCCTTATTTCACTTTATTTATTAAAAAAAAGTTTTTATTCATTTACGTATTTTATTTATATTTAATTCACTAATTTATTTATTTCTCATTTAATTCATTTAAATGTATTCATTTATTTATTTATTTATTATGTATTTCATTCTTTCTTTATATCTAATGAATTAATTTATTTATTCATGTATTAAATACTTATTATTTATGAATTTTATTTATTTACATATTTTATTAGTAATTTATTAAATTTTTTCTGCTACAAGATGGATGACACTGAAACGTATGGTCTGTGTCGACCACTAATCAGTTTTTTGACCGTTTGTGTCGTCACCACACAATATATAACATACTCCTGAGGAATTTTTCATATCGCAATATATATCACAGCGTTAAAAAAAAATCTAAATGTCAGCTTGTTGGAATATGGAGCAGCCCTATCAGTAAGTTTACAGTATGTCCATAATGGTAGCCAAATGCAGTTTATTAAAATGCAGTGTAGTAGAAGTCTAAGGTACCATCATGGACAGTACTTGCACGGTCTTTGCTGCTTAGAGATTTACAAGGTAGATTTTGTTCTTCCTGCAGCTCTGAGCACATCTCTGATGGAAAACATTATTTTATACTTGCACACAATTTACTATTACACCAGTGTTGTGTTGCTGTAATTTGTACAGAATTGAAATGTTGCTCCACTGGTGAATATTGGACAAACTTTTATTTCTTTTTATCGATTGCCAGAGGGCTTATCTGTCTGCCTAAGCTGTAGAACCAGAGAAAATAACAAGTTAACCAGTGTATCTGTGATCACAGTGACTGATGGACATACTTTTATTTTGCTTGATTGAAGAAGTATTTGGTAAAATAACAGGAATTGTGTTCATCATTACTCAGTACACTGTTGGGTGTAATCAAGCCAAAGTGAATATCAATGTGAAAAACTACATTTGCACCAGGTCTACCTGATACTGGAAAATAAAACTGACACTGTGAGTGTTTTAACCCTGTGATATATTTATTGTGATTAAAAAACAAGGAATTTTCACCAGATGACCTGAGTATGTGTGTATGTATGTATGTATGATTTTACTAGTAACACGATATAACACTATTATCTGAGCAAAAGATCAAGATTGTTTTAGTTGTTTTAAGACTGAATTCACTTGCACAATATAGTTTTTAATCTTGCCCAACATTGGTTGTGAGAGAATATTGTAATCACTGTGTATGTGTGTGTGTGTGTGTGTCCACAGAGACATATCATGCTATAGCTCAATGAATACTTGAGATATCACCATGCAATTACAATGGCACATACATATAGTTAATGTGCAACAGATGATCCATTTGAGTAAAGGTCAAAGGTCAAGGTCGCATTTAGCAGAAAGGTCAAAATCACATTATTGGCTCTAATTCAAGAACGGGTTGTCATGGAAACTTGAGATTGGCACAAAATACAGAAAGGATTAGGCATTCTGTGAATATTTGTTGGAACAATTTATTGTTATTTACAGGATTAAAATTTGACAATGATAACACAATTTAACAAGACCCTTGACTAAACTGAAAAACAAGTTATAAACACTGCATTTAATTCGCATCAGATGACAGCTCATATAAAACTGGACATTTCATCTCACTCCTTTTTCAACAAACGTCTCATTATCTAAATTAATAAGAAGTTTTTTAATTCCAAATTATTTATTCAGTATTAAATAATTTGGAATTAAAGCAATATATTTCTTGTTTACATGGACATGTTAAATCTGAATAAAGGTTTCTATGGAAACAAGTGTATTCCACCCCAGTCAAATGGACTTTAAGAGCTAGAGGTACAGAGCGTTCTGATTGGACAGAGTGGCCGCTTAACATGTGGATGTCTACTGGGAGGAAATGATCGCATCCACTTCCTGTTTTGTGTTTTTTCTATTGTTAATATGTTAGACCAGATACTACATGCTATTTTTGTGATTGTTACAAAGCAGCAGCTTGACCGAATCAACCATAAGAATTAACAAACTAATGGGAATATGTGCGTCATCATGACATGACCAGGAGCATGTGCAGAACAACGGAAATAATGTTTAAGTGGAATTAACTGTTTTTACATGGCAGAGGAATTAATGAATTTGGAATTAAGATTGGAATAAACCAGTTACTGTATTCGGAATTATCATTTTCAACTGGAAAAAGATGTTTACATGGTCGTCTTGAAGAAGAATTAACTCAGAATTAAACAGGAATAAAACCTCCCATGTAAACAACCCTATTGTCTGTTATTGTTCTTTTTTGTTGGTTTGTTTTGTTTTGTTTAAACAAAATTTCTAAAATAAAAATCAAACCGACAGCTCGGCTCCATCGTCTTCTTGAGCTAATGACGAACAATGTAAACACTATAATGGTCAGTGCATTTCATGACCCATGGAGTCACTGGGGTCAGAGGTTAAATGTCGTGCTGTGACTCATTTCCTCGTTTCCTCTGTGTGAGGCTTCACATGAAGGATCTCAGCAGCTGTTTGTCAGAGCTGAAACAGGGACGTACTGTGGGACAAAGGGGCACACATGCACGGGGTATAACAGATCTGGCTTTTCAGAGATGTTGCCGTGGTGACAGGTCTGATGTCACTGATCTGAAATATTTAATGATGAAATAATGAGTGCAGCTTGAAACTAATCCTGGACTTTGTAGTCTGGTAGTGCATTATGGAAGTAGACATGGTGGTGGCCTGTGGCACAGGAGGGAGGTCTTAAAACTTTAACATGACTTGGGTTATGGTCGTGGTTTGTTCAGTTGCATAGGTTTTAATAGAAATGAATACAAGTTGAACTGAACATTTTTTGTGTTGCATCATCAGTTATGTTGATTCTGTTTTCAGTAGATCCGTTCATGTTTGTCCATTTCCTGTTTTATTTTGGTGAAAGGATTTGTCTTCCTGTTATGTTTGCACATTTGACGTCCACACTAAAGCCATTGTTCTTCACAGTTCCACAGAAGCCCCAATATTATACACATAAAGTCAAGTAATTTTATTTTCAAGTGTCCATATACACACACACACACACACACACAATTGATGTTCGTCTGTGTTGTGTAGTTTTTTTATATGTTGTTGTGTCCCACGGGTGAATGAAAAAGGAGTCTCTGTAACTTTTCTACTGGTTTATTCTGAAAATACAGAAAAGGATATAGTGATGGGTCGGTCACGGCTGGTTACAGTGCTCAGTCTCGGCTATAAAAGAGTTAGCATAATTAGCTTTAGCTTAACAAATCACAAATGTCGCTGAAATGTGTAATTCAGGAATATCAACTATAACAAAACGATCACTACACCATATTATACATGTTGACTTAACTTTTTTCAAATTACGGATGGAATTTTTGATTAATACATTTTATTCATGTGGAACACCGAGCTAATACACCTACCCTGAGCATTCCTCATTACCCTGACTATTTCCGGTTGCGTCAGCCAGAAGGAAGTACTCATAAACCAGTGACCACCCTTACTTTCTTTCTTTATTCTTTATTCCAGGTCAAAAGCCCATAAAAAAAATTAATTAATTAATTAAAAAAATGAAGTGTGGAGGGTAAGTGGATGACAAACTCTGTTACACGTTGAATGTTGTGACCCTCATTCCCACATGAATAAAATGAATGATGCTCAGATCACTAAATGAACATTTCAAATCAACAGTTCATGTGGCCTTTTCTATTTCAGTGTTGGGGGGGGGGGGTCACCTGGGTGTGTATGAGTGTTGTTCATCTGCTCATGAATGGGCAGTTTTTCACTGATTTTATCTGCCAGTGTGGAGGGCAGGGTACGGCGGTGCGTTCGGGTCTGTCTCAGCGCAAAAACTGAATGCATGAAACTCGTCTCCGGACAGGCCATGTTCGAAGGGTGGTACCGGGGGTCAAGCCAGTGGGAGACAGGTTGGGGCCGTTCGCTGCCCTGACCATAGATTCTGATTCTAGGGGAAAAGTTATCCAGAGAACCCAACAATCTAATATGTAGGTCAGATGATAGAGGAGCAGTGGAAGCTCAAAGATGGATGAAGCACAAATTTGTCAAAATAATGAAAAAAAAACCCCCAAATTTTGGAAGGCCTTTACAACCAAACTATTCGGGCTATTGGTGTAAAACTTGGTATTATTTCATAAGTCCAGGAAATGTCTGTTTCTCTGGAATGACCCTATAGAGAAAGTCTTTTGTTTTAATTGTAGTTACTTCAGTTAGGGTTCGGCCCACAGACATCCCTTTTTCTTTTCAACCTTTTGAATATTGTTAAAGAAAATAAATATTTTTTAGTTATTCACAACTGGTCTTTGTCCTCCTTCTCCTTGGTTCCATGCCGAAAGTATGCTCATAACAATTTTGCTGATTGACTCCTTATGTTGGTCTTTAAATTTCCATTCTCAGTTGACCTCTAGTCCACATGTCCTTGTGTGGTTTTCTCCTGCAGATGCCAACACCATTGGGTTTGATTAATTAGCTGTGTATTAGGTTTCCAGTTGGAAGGCTGTAGCACCAGCAGGTCATATTTTAGGAGTTATTTCCACCACAGCTACTAGATTTAATGCACTGTTCAAGCAGACAGGGTGTACATTCTCACTGAATTAGATTAAACCTGATAATATTGACATTATTTTTGTTAGAATAAGGATTATATACACTATAAAAAAAAGTTTAAAAAAATTTTTGTATTTGTGAAAAATAACTGGCAGCTGTGGTTGCCAGAACAATTGTGTAAAACAACATATCAAACTGTAAATATATTTACAAGAGCAACATGTAAGTTTAACATTTTAAACATATAGATTTAAAATGGAATGTAAACAGATAGACCTACGGGTGTTTTGTAAACTGGAAAAATTTAAGGTTCAGTGTCTTTGCTTTAAAGGACACTTCTACATGTAAATAGTTGAAGCTTGGATTCAAACTACCAACCCTTTGGTCAGTGGATGACATTACTGTACATACACAACACATTGTAGTCTCTTACTAAACCCACATAAAAACTAAGGTCATGTTAGTTCCCATCATAAACAGGTGGTCTGTCTATACCACATAATTTTTTTTTATAATTAACCGCTATCATATGTGAATTTCAGAGCAATTGTAAAACAGAATCAGAATTTAGCTTCACTCGTTCCATTCACTCCCATTCAAATTTTTTTGCGAGCTAAACACCCATGGACCGGAAGTAGAAGGGTGTGACTTAGCCTCTCTATATCATGCAGCCATAGATCAACAAGTGTAAACATTTGAAATCAGTAGATGATTTCAGTCACCAGTGTCATTAAAATAACACAGTACCAAACCTGTCCACCATATTACCAGCAGTTAATGTCAGGGTGTCTGACACTTCTACCTGGGTGACCACATGGGTTAAATGTTTACACTGACATATTTGGCTGCATGACATGTGTTCGTCATATTTATACGTTTCCGTGGCTGTTCACTCAGGAACACAAAGCGTGTGTTTGTCAGATGAACTTTCATCCTCACTGTCACATTAAAACTTTTTTTTAATCATTTCTTTTTGGCTGTTCATTAGAGTTGTGGATGAACAAAAGAACAATAATTGTTCATTTTTCAAAACAACACTTTATATTACAGCTGTCTCACAGTAAGAATTTCTGACCTTAAGTGAACCAATGAAATGGTAAAAATAGAATTATAATGAAAGCCTTAGACAGGGAACTGATGCGACAAAAATGTTGACCTTTAGTGAATCAGAAGGCAAGTTCATCTCATTATAGAGCAATAGATAAAGTCTATATACTGTATAGAATTGTCCTCATTGTTAAGACTCAGAAACATGTTCAAGAAAAAGGATAGAAACACATTGAACAGAAACATTACATGAATATACTGTATATATATACTGTATATATATACTGTATATATATACTGTATATATATATACTGTATATATATATATATATATATATATATATATATATATATATATATATATATATATATATATATATTACAAAATTACACATTAACACATTAACAAGGCTTAATTAATTAATAATTAATCCATCATCATGTTTAATCTGATTGAAATTTTTAATACTATTAAATGGAACGCTTGTTTTGTTTCAAGATGTTTAGTTGAAACTGTTGAAGGTGTTGAATAAACAAGTCAGTTGCATATACAGTATATTCTTATTTTTGTATGTTTTGGATTTTTGATTAAATTATTTGGTGTTTTTTTTTTCCTCCTGCATTTCAGAATAGTTTTTGAATATGTAGGGGATTTTTTCTAACTTTTTTGTTATTTTGTATTTATTTATTTTTGTAATTTTAGCATGTTTTGTATATTTTTTCTGTTTTATTGTTTCTTAGTGTATTTTGGTGAATTTTGTGGAAAATTTGACTACAAAAGAAAAAAACAGAACAGTTGACAGAAAGTTTTGCTCATGATTAATTGAAATTAATTAAATTAACAACCCTGTGATTAATCTGATTATAAACTCTCTCTCTCTCTCTCTCTCTCTCTCTCTCTCTCTCTCTCTATATATATATATATATATATATATATATATATATATATATATATTTTTTTTTTTTTTTTTTTTTTTTTTTTAATTAATTAATTAATTAAATAATTTTGCAACATTGATATAATACATGTGTGCACAATTAGTTATATCATAGTTCCTCCAATGACAAATAAGTTCAACATTTTTACCCCACCCCCCAAAGGGGAGGCAAAGGTATTATTTTTGGTTTGGTCTCTTATCATTGTAAAAACACATTTTTGGTGAGTGTGACCTTTGACCTACATTCACCAAAGTTTATTGGGATCTATTCTGTACCACCTCATACCTTTCTTGTAAATTTTCATAAAAATTGGTCCGGTAGTTTTTTTTTTTCTTAAATCTGCTTATAAATAAACAAAGAGACAAAAAAAAAAAACCCTAACTCTTAAAAATGAGCATCGAACAACAGAAAATCACCTAAAATTAAATCTTGGTGCCAGAAAGAAAAGCAACAACAGTTATGTGGAATTATTTCAGCTACGAGAAGGATGATACTGAAACAAAGCCCCCCCCCCCCCCCCCCCCCCCCCCCCCCCCACACACACACACACACACACACACAGAAGCTCATATAGGTAAATCCACAGTAGCCCTTGTGTTCCCAGTCAGACTGGTGTTTCTCTCCTCACACTCACTCACCCACACAGTTTCCAGCCTCAGCCCTCCTACTGCACTGATAACTGATGCATCGGCAATTCAACATCATTTCAAATCTCAGCACACATTAATCAACATGTCTAACATATGGCGCCCCCACCCCACCGCCCCCTTTTTTTCCCTCTTTTTTTTCTTCTTTAAACATCAAATCAATGTTCCCTTTAACAACAGGCGTTTTATTGAGCTGTGTTCTCAGTCTGTTTGCTCTGTTCATGTCAGTTTATTACAGCCTTGTATGCATCTTGGCATAGACACTGCTAATAGAGAAGGGAAATGTGTGTCGACACCTGACAAGAAGAGTAACAGGGCTGATGTCATACTTTTTTATTCTGAATGTTGAGAATATTTGACAAATTAATGAACCAAACAAGTGAAAATCAAACCTTACTCCAGCCTCCAATTGTGGTTTATTGTAAATATATTGAGATGAAAGAAACTATTGCTACGTTTACATGATGTTTTTTTTTTTTTAATTCCAAATAATTTATTTGGAATAATAAAAATTAAGTTTTGTACATTCTTCACTTTACATTCTTAAAGTGTTTGCAGGAAAACTATTCTGTCAGTCATTATCCTCTGGCAGATTATTTACAAACTGTAAGCAATCAAAACTTATTTAAGCTTTTCTTTTTTTTTGTAATTATCCACTGAACAAGATCTACTGAACATATGTTTGTAACTTTTTTAATCTTCTCTATGTCTTGGCTCAACAAAGTGCTATTGTCTGTGTTATTGTTCCAAATATTTCAGAGTCAATAATCCTTTTTACATGGGAGTTTTTATTCCTGTTTAATTCCGAATAAAAGTTCATTCCATTTTAAGATGACCATGTAAACGCGTCCACTTCCTTTTTTGCATTCGTTTTAACTATCAACATGGAAAAACAGATACGACATGTGATTTTTACATTTATTTTTGTGATAATTATGAAGCAGCAGCTCGACTGAATTAACCATAGCAGAGAACGTTTATTAGTGGAGGATGAACACTGAAGAACTGGGTGGTAATGGGGTGGCTCTGGCTCAGTTGGTAAAGCGGGTCAATCCTTGTATCATTTGTTCATTCGTTTTTCAAAATGAAACCAAAAATAAGGCAACAAAAAAAAAAGTTGTTTCTTCATTATTTGTTTCCAAAACCAAAATTAAAAAACGGATAACGCTCTGTTTTTCATTTTTCGTTTTTGTGTTTAAATGAATAATGAAAGAAACGGATAATGGCCATTTCCCGTTTTTTTGACCTGAAGCCAGTTGAGTAAAGCAGAAATGATCGTGACCCTCAGTGACAAAGATAGAAACCTATGTCCTATTTGGGGAAACTAAGAGGGTCACCCTAAGACCTGAGGATATGACCATGGAGAAAATTAGTGTCATATTCCAGGTGTGTTCTTTTTATAATAACACACAAAAATATTTATATGACAAGTGTATATATATGTATATATTTCATGTGTACAGTTTGTACTTACCTTATGTATTGATGACAGGATAACAGTTTCCAGTTCTACATCTGACATATGTCATTTACACTGAGTTGGTGTTGAACACAGAATTCTCACTGATATTTCTCTGAATATCTAACTGTGTTAGCGTGTTAGAAATATCAGCATGTGTTTTTCCATCATCAAACAGCTGTTTAATCAAACCATAATGATCTTCAACTCTGGTGGACATGTGTCTTTCAGTTTTTAAGATTCATTTGTGGTTTACTCAACTGATTTCAGGTCAAAATTGGATGAATTTGGAAACAACCATTATCCGTTTTTGCCATTATTAATTGATTGATTGATTAATTAATTAATTAAATGATCGTTATCAGTTTTTTGATTTTGGTTTTGGAAACAAATAATGAAGAAACAAGTTGTTTTTTCATTGTCTTCTTTTTGGTTTCATTGGGCAGCGCCTGTGTGTCAGCAGCAGTGTGTGTGTGTGAATGGGTGAATGTGAGGAATTGTAAACTGCTTTGGGCACCTACTGTTGTATAAAATGTGTTATATACAGTAAACACACTCCATTTACTGCAGTGAAATTACTGTTATGCTTATTTTAATTCTCTTCACTTGTTTTTTTTTTTTCTTTAATTGATGTAAATAATTTTGTTTCAAACACTGTCATTAATTGTAAATATATCAGTTGTAGTGGGTAGGTTCATAATAAGCCCTGTTCAAAATAGTCCACCAGAATAAGGCCAATTCCGACTTGTTTTTGAACAACACGTTATTTTAAGTGTTATTTAATTAAGATAAAGATGATGCAGTGTTTGTGTCAGACAGTTGCCCCACATAAGCTGCAAACATATGACAAAAACCCCAATAAAAACATGCTATAAATACACCCAGTGAGCCATAATACTGTATATATAAATGTATGTACATTCTAACAAGGGTAAGACAGATGAATGTTTGCTTACGATTCTCCCACCAGGACTAGTAATAGATGTCTGTCTTTGACTCTGTGTAGTTTCTATGAATTTATAGCTTCATCTTTACTCAAGACTCTTTTACTGTATTAAAGGATTACAGAGACCAGGGTTCAGGATCACAGAGATAAATGATCCTTCACATCCAGATACTGTAGCACAGACAGGGAGGAAGTTGAACCTTGTATTACCCGCTTCATATCTCAATTACCTCCATACAAATGTGCAAATGTGAAACCATTTTTTTCACCAGTTCCTCAGTCTTATATGTAAATGTGGGATTGTGTTTGTACGTGGTGCGCTTTAGTGTTACACGAGTACAGTAGAGTTAAAAAAATTCCAAAGATTCCAAATGAATGCGATTGAATCCATCATCGTTATTAATCTGTTTAGAACGTTTAATGCAATTAAATGGTTAAACTGTTGTTTTGTTGAAACTGAAAGTGTTGAATAAACCTGTTAAATGCATATATATTTATATTTTGAATATGTTTTGAATTTTTTCATCACTTTTTCTGGTGTTATTTTTTGGCAAATTTAAGTGGATTGTTTTTTCTTCTGTGTTTTTTTGTTTCTTAGTGTTTTTTTGTGCATTTTATGGGAAATATGAGTACAAAAATGTATTAAATCCACTTCAATCTTTAATCTTCTGAAGCTTGAAGTTGATGTAGAGATGCGTGAACAGAACAGGAAACCTTTTGCTCCCATATTCCTTCTGTGTCTCTGCTACTGATAGAAAATAATAGAGGAGTCTGAGCAGTAGGTGGGCTTAGCTGAGCTGGTGGGGTGGGATATTAAATCTATGCATGGGACGTACAAAGCATAGAAAACCCAAAATTCTCCTCAACAAGAAATGGATCAGGAGAAAAGAAGAGTGGATGGTTTATGTTCATAATGTAAGGGTCTCCTCACACACAGACAACACATTTTTGTGTTGGAAAAGCATTAAATAGTTTATATTTACAGTTTGATGGGTAACAGTATTTGATTTTTTTAGTTGCTACATTTACATGATGCTTTTAATACGATCCTCTAGAATGTTGCAACAGTTTCCATACAGTATTAATCGACGTTCCCAGCGTTCTGCTGGTGGATTTTTTTTTTTCGATAACTGCCCACTGCGCCATTAACGCCCGCTGCCAATGGCAACAAGTTTTGTCACTTCAGATTCACAGTACCATATCACTCCGCAGGTAGTTCGCCCACTTTTAAAGTAAATATTTGCGACGTTGTAATGGCTATTTTATCAAGTCTGTTAGAGTAGTAGCTCTAATAAGATGTAATAACCATAGAGCGGGATAATGTATTGCCCATGCGTGACTATCGAAAAATATTGCCCTTCGTGGTGGAACTACACCCCTCCACCTTCGGCTGTTTGGCCTTGTCGGGAAATATTTTTCTGATAATAACGTGTGTGCAATACATTATCCCTTATAAATTATTTATTCTGAATAAAATCATTCAGAATTAAAGCTATTTCTTTTGTGTATACGTGAAAATGTTCATTCTGAATAAAGGTTTCCATGGAAACAGGCGTATTCTGCTGTATATAATTGGGCTTTAAGAGCTGTAGGATTGGACAGAACGGTCGCTTAATGTTACTGGAAGAAAACAATCGCGTCCACTTTGTGTTTTACGCTCGTTTCAACTATCAACGCGCTCAACCAGATACTACATGTGATTTATTTTTGTGATAAATACAAAGCAGCAGCTCAACTTGAATGAACATACTAATGGAATATGTGCATCATCGCGACAAGACCAGGAACATATGCAGAATGACAGGAGTAACGTTAAAGAGGAATTAACTGTTTACATGTCAGAGGAATTATCTAATTCAGAATGAAGAGTGGAATAAACCAGACTTTTAATTAAAATAAAGTTTAATTCAGAATAGCCATTTTCAGCAGCAATTAGGTGTTTACTTAAAGAGGAATTAACTCTTTATTCTGAATTAAACAGGAATAAAAAAGTACTAGTGTGGCTGATACCTGAAGCTTGAGCTGAATTACGGGGTTAAACTGTACGATATTATCCACTGAGAAGAGGAGAAGTGAGTGTGGCTTCAGTGGGCGGTACATCAGAGGGAAGTTTAGAGGCCAATTGTTCCCTCTGAAGTGTGTGAGGGAAGCCGTGTCTCCACTAAATGATGAATGTCATTTTATTGACAGCAGTATTGTTCAGTTGTACAGATTGATTAAACACAGAGGATAGAGAATAAGGGTTTATCACAGGACTGAACTAGACCCAAAATGGATTTCTAATCAAATGACAAGGAAGTAATGTGTGAGGTGAGTGTGAGCTCTTACTGGGAAGGTAAACGTCATCAGTCAAATCTGTATATTGACTTCAGTGTCAGAACAATGGATTAGTGCAGGAAGCAGTTTTACTTCACATAGATGTTTAATGTTTTCATTCAGAAAACCTCCATGAGTGTTTTTTTTTTTGTTTTTTTATCAATGTCAAGTTAATTAACAGTCGTTTATTTAGTGTGTGGTCCTGTAATAGTGGGCTGCACACACTGAGATGGAAATGTTTGAGTGTTCACAGAAATGTTAGGTCTTCTGATAAATGATAATAAATTATATCTGTGTCTGGAAGAGGTTAGTCCTGTTGTTTTTACTGAATCTATTTCAAAGTAGTAGCTGCCCAAGTGCGAGCTACTTAGAAGTTATGATGCACTCATATGTTTTCCCTACCCTACAGTTCACAATGTCTATATTTACAACCTCCCCAAAAACATTATATGATTAATAAAGCTCAGGTGTTGAATATGGAGTCAGCAAACCTGCTGGTGTTTGTGCAAATGGGAAAAGGTCTGTTTTGTTTTCGAGGCACAAAAGTATGAAACAATGTATAAATGGCTTCTTTTCTAAAACTGTCCTCCATCTCCCATATTACCATAGCAACAACATATGGTGTATCACAAATCCTTGGCAGAATGACACATTAGGACTGTGGCTCAGTTGGTAGAGCAGAGGTACATGTCCTGGCTCTGGGTGTCCACATGTCCAAGTGTCCACATGTCCAAGACACTGAACCCTGAATTGGTCCTAGTGGGCATGGCAGCATTCACCTACTGGTGTGTGTGTGTGTGTGTGTGTGTGTGTGTGTGCAAAGTTCTTTGGATAAAAACACTACAGTTTATAAGTTCAGTCCATTTACCATTATATGTGTTGTATAAACCTTTATTGTATTCAGACTGACGGCCTGTTTTCAAGCTACTCACCTCTGTTTTCACGTTTAAAAAATGTACACACACACACACACATACACACACACATATATATATACTGTATACATACATATATTAGGGCTGTCAAAATTAATGCAGACTAATACATCATCATGATTAATCTGATTCAAATTTTTAATGCACTTAACCCTTGTGCGGTCCTTTGTAAAAGACACACAGGCTGTGTCCTACAATCGGGTCTTAAAGACCCAGATTCCAAAGTTCAGTTCCATAGACTCATCACCCCACCCCCCAAGGATATTTTACTGCAATGGCACCATACAGTACGTATGAAAAGGTATATTTGTCAGCCACCGGGTCACTTTTACTCGAAGGACCGCACAAGGGTTAAATGGAACAATTGTTTTGTTAAAAATTGTTAAAATTTTTGATATTTTATAAATATATATATATATATATTTTTTGTGATTTTTCTCTACATTTAGCATACATTCATTTAGTGTATTACTGTGTATTTTGAACGAAAATGTGTTTCTTTGTGTATGTTTGTGTATTTTGTGGAAAACCTGAGAAAAACTGTCATAGTATGTGATCATGATTAAACAAAATTATTCCAAAACAATCGTGTGATTAATCTGATTAAAAACTTTAAGTATTTAATCATTTGACAGCCATATACAGCCATATATATATATATATATATATATATATATATATATATATATATATATACAGTATATATACATACATACATATATATATATATATAAATACAAGCAACCTACAAATGCCTCCAGTTTTGACAAAGACATGGGACTGACACTGCTGTAGTTGTGTCCATTTACACACAGTGAAAAAGACTTTATTTTATAAGACTTCTCAGGAAAGTAGGTCTCCACTGCGGTCCTCTCACCCAGGTCTACAGGGGACTGGTGGAGTGTTTTAACATTTGGGGTCACTGTATGCTATGGAAACACAACACAGACAGAGAGGAAGAGACTCTACAAAGACATTGACCTCCCATTTCTGAACAACATATACACACCACACTGCCACAGCAGAGCTTAAAGAATTAGTACAGACACACAACATGCAGCTCACCTCCTGTTTAAACACATCCACCCTCACACACAGGAGGGCAGATAGTATCATCACACACACAACATGACTTTTTAACAGCTTCTTCGCTGCCACAGTTGGACTGTTGACCAGTATTCAGTAAGAGGGTGTACATGTACTACTATGGACATTCATTTAGTTGGTTTTATTTATTACATCAGCCAAATAGGTTATGTTTATGCCAGAGTTTGTCTGTCTGTTTTTTAGCAAGACAACTGAAAAACTAATGGATGGATTTTGATGACATTTACAGGGTAGGTTGGTTATGGGGAGATCTGGAAATTATTAGATTTTGGTGGTGATCGGGGGTGGGGGGGGGGGGGGGTTCTACCTTGGTGGAGGTCTGTGCTCTTAGAGGCTTTTCTACTTATTATTCTACGGCCCTGTAGAATGTTGCGACAGCTCCCATTCACTTTGAATGGACATTCCCAGCATTCTTTGGGCAATTTTTTTTCGTTAACCGATGAACACCCACTGCCAATTATCACTTCAGATTCACGGTAACATATCACTCGGTCACTTTGAAAGTAAATAGTCGCTACGTTGTAATGGCTATTTTATCCAATCTGTAGCAGTAATAAGCTGTAATAACCTATAGAATAAGCGGGATAATGTGTTGCCCATGCGTGAGTATCGAAAAATATTTCCCTTTGATCCCGTCGGGAAATATTTTTCTGATAGTAACACATGGGCAGTACATTATCCTGCTGATTTATTATGTTTATTATCTCTTAGCTGTTTTTATATAGTTTGTTCTTGTTTTTATGTAATTTGACTCAGGGAGTGACTGCACTAGTATTCCTATGTGTCCTGCTGCACAAATAGAAAATAAATGTTTATCTTATCTTATCTTCTCCATTTCTACATGAACATATTTGTTTCCTTCATATGAGAGGACATGTTCACTCCATTCAAAATGAAATGACACCATACACATGAGTGAGTCGGGTAATTTGAGAAGCAGAAGGGCTAAGTGGTGACAACCCCTGAGGCCTGAGAAAGGATATGGGGTCAAGACCCATGTGTCAGCAACCATTTGCTTCTATCAAATCACTGAACAGCAGCTTTACGGCCAAGGCGCTGTAGCCTGACGAGGACACAGACTGAAGTGAAGGAAAAAACATCCAAAGAAGCTGAGGATGTTTTATGTCAGATGAAGTAATGAGGTTCATGCTATTATGAAGCAGTTATATACTAGTGCAATGTAAATTTAATGTGTAAGCAGGGTTTCCCCCAGAAAAGTGAAGCCTATTGATGGCCCACCATGTTTTTGTAAAAAAAATACAATTTAAAAAAAGTTAAAAGTTGAAATGTGAAATTATATCCATTATGTGTTATTGTACAATATGAATTAACAATACTCATTTATTATAAGGAAGTGTAAATGTTTGTGTTTGTATTGTATTCATTCATACTTTCTTACTACCTATCAGCCAAAAAACAAACCTAAAAAAAACCCCACTATTATTATTATTATTATTATTTATTTTTTTTTATTTTTTTTATTTTTATTTTATGTATTTTTTTTGCTGGATGCAGGAATCGATTTGTCTCAACCTCTCCGATTGCCACTCAAGCTACTCTTTAACTCTCCTTTACAACTTTCACACCACATCTAGCCAAACTCTTCCTTTATGCAGAGCACAGTGGAACAAACCTACACAGCGCTGCAGTTGTTGAGCCAAACAGCTTATGCTGCAGCATCAAAGGCTTAGCAGAAGACTTCTCATTTGGGATGCAGTGCGATAACACACAAAAAGTGAAAACCTCATTCTTTGTGCATGCGCCGTTGATGTGTTTATGTGTGTGTTGTTTTCTGTGCTTAACTTTGAATCCTAATTAGCAATTAAAGCTAAAGTCAGTCCTCTGTGTTATTGTTAATCAGAGATTTGAAGAGGATGAGTTTGCTGTACAAGTTAAAATCTGTTTCTATCCCACATCACATATTTATTCCCTCCTATGTCTCTTATCTTTTTTTGCATGGATGAAAACCTCTGGAGAAAAGAGCCATTACTTCTTAGTTTATTAAATCCGGGATGCATGTAAAATATATTTATATTCCTTTGTCCTTATAGCATCCATTTCTCTGTGCTATCACTGACTTAGCGTCTGTGGGAAAGTGAATTATTGTTTATCCTGCTCCTTATCCTTTTATCTTAGAGGTTTGTTTCCCTACTTGAAGGCTTGTGGGAGCTTTTTAAAAGTACACCCAATATCACCTCACACAGTGACAACGCTGTGTGTAATTTAGCACTGTTCAGCATGTTACTGAACTCACTGGCAGGTTTTACAGCCCCCCCCCCCCATCAGCCACCGTGTCAAGAGTTTAAATTAGTTGCTGGCTCTACAAAAAAGTTTGATGTAGTATAGGTTTATGAGTAGTATGTGAAAACGGGGAGTGTAGATGTAATTCATCACTTACATTCAGCGCACCTTGCTTACATGGTTTAGGAGGGAAAAAAAAACTTAAGTTATTGTAAAATGTGTTTTTATGTAAAAGAAAATTCACTTTATATTAACCATTTAATTCCTGAGGTTTTAACAGTTTCAGTGAAAAATGTTTGAAGTAAATAAAAAAATGGACAATAACAGCCAAGAATGTAGAATAAACCAACAAACTAATAAGTGAAATGAACAAAATAAGACACAAATGGCACAAAACTGAAGAGAAATTATTAAATATGATATTAAATATAAAACAAAATACAGAATAACATTTACAAAAATATAGTATAGTTAAAATGAACCAAAAGGAAGTATAAATAAATAAATAAACAAACAAATAAACAAACAAATAAACAAACAAATAAACAAACAAACAAATAAATAAATAAATAAATAAATAAATAAATAAATAAATAAATAAATAAATAAATAAATAAATAATATTGTCATTTGGTTTCAGTAGTTTTAGTTTTTGCTTTTTCTTTTTTCTAAATCAGTTGCTGTTTGACACCTGTTTATCAGATCCATGAACAAAACTCAATAAAATCACAGTAAAAAAACAGCATTTTTTTCTGAATTAAATTCAAAAATTAAATTAAAGGGGGTTTTTTTACTGAGAATTTTTTTCATGGAACTGATGTACAGGTGTTGAAGCAACTCATTAAGAAAAAGAAAAAGCCCAAACTAAAACTAATGGAACCAAATTACCACACTAGTCAATTATTCTTCATTTTGATTTTGTTTTTTGGGTGGGTTTTTTTTTGGGAGGGGGTGAATTTTTTCATGTTATTTGTTATTTTGCAAATATTTATTAGTTGGTTATTTTTGTTTATTTTTTCTACGTTTTGTTCATTTATTTTATTATTGTTCTTCACTTGTGTTCTGTTAGAGTTTTACTTTGTTCATGTTACATATCATATTATTAGTTTAATATTAATTGTTGTTTATTTTACTGATCACTTCGGCAGTTTTTGTTCATTTTGTTGCTTATTTTATCTTATTTTATGTGTTACTGTAGAATTGCTTAAGGTGAGGAGCAGAAAAACTAAATGATGCTTCACTTTGTTTGGTTCTGATTTTGGGAACACACAGTAAACCTGTTCCTGATGACCTATGACCTCAGGGCTCTGGATGCTCTGGAACAGATGGATTTAGA